>ML783215.1:169534-181328 GCA_009831015.1 Picea engelmannii | reverse complement strand
CACAGGGAGTGGTTCTGCAAATATGAAAAGTATGATGGAGGTAATGTTTTCTTGGGTAATGATTCGACAACCAGAATCATAGGAAAAGGAAGGGTCAAGTTGAGACTCATAGATGGAAGGATTAGAACACTACCTGGTGTTCTGCACATCCCAGGTATGGCCAGAAATTTGATTTTTGTAAGCAAAATGGAAGATGTTGGGGTAAAAACAATTTTTGAAAAGGGAACTTGCAGGATGGTTTGAGGAGTAATGGTGTTGATGAGGGGAGTTCGGTTTGGAACTTTGTATAAGCTACTAGGAAGCACTATTAGTGATGGGTGTAATAGCTCCATTGTTCCTGATATTGAAGTTGAAGAAGAAAGAACTCCTACAGTCTCTGGAGAAAAGGTTATGTTGTGGCATCAAAGACTGGGGCATATTGAAAAGAAGGGTCTTCGACTACTACACGGTAAAGGTATGGTTGAAGGTATGTCTAATTTCTCTCTGGATTTTTATTTCTGTGAACATTGTTGTTAGAGATATTTCTTTTAAAGGGGTTAGAATGCAAAGGAATGGGTCAAAAACCCACTTGTCCTAAGTTTGGAATGTTAATGCGCCTGTGGTAATCGACAAGCAAGTCTGGGCGGCAGAGATTCGTACGCCCCGATCAATGGTGCTTATAGGATTCCAGACCTCCCTTGCCTTTCTACCTTTAAACGGAGGGGGGGGGGGTCCGAAATCGAGGGTGCATCTCTTCAACGATCCTGATCGAAGTGCCCAGATCAACGATGCTCAAGGCAATTCTGGATCCCCCCTGCCTTTCTACCTTTAAGCCGAGGGGGGGGGGTCCGGAATTGGGCACGTAGCTTCCCAACGACCGAGATCTAAGTGCCCGGATCAACGGTGCTCACGCGATCTCATCCCTCTCATCTGCTCTACGTTTAACCAAGGTGGGCCCTTTCCCCGTTATGTCATCCTTCTATGCCGCCTCTCCCCTATTGCCATGTGTCATCTGTCTATCTCCACTTTAGTCCATGTGGTCCCTTCTCCATCTCATCATTCATTTACCACCTGCCATGTGTCCCGCTCCTTTCCACGGCAGCCTCCATTAGAATGTGCCCATTGTATCTCATCACCTGCCTCCTCCACTTTCTTCCTTCCGCCATGTATCTTTCCCTCACGTCTCATCACTTCATACCTCACCATCATAGTGTTGGTGCCACCACTCCCATTATGCACCCCATCCATCGCGCTAGTCTCCACACCCATTCATCAGGCCGTTCAGCTAATCCAAGTGGCAGCGCAAAGGGTCTTCCACGTCGCAAGGGTGCTGAGTTGGCCGGGCTATCATCAATCCTGATGAAGAAGTTATTAAGGCAGTTGGTGGTGGTTATACATCGCCTTCGCCATTATGGGAAGGTCCGGCGACGAGTTAAGAGCACGTCGATTCACTTACGGAACTATCAGAAGTTCAATTGCGTCTATTGTAGGTGCACGACCATTCAGAGATTGCTGGTGCAAATTGTCAAAGGCCATGCAGATGCAAAGCCTTTAATGCAGCACCTCATTTTTTATTGCAGTTTTTGTTTGACTATATGAAGGCGTTTTCGCCATTTTTATATCTATCGATGGTTGAGCAGAGCTCCCAGTTGTAAATCTTTAATGAAGCATTGATACTCTGGTTATGTATGGATTTTGGAGACTTCTTGTCTTATGAATGCCATTTTCTTTTACGTCTTTGTTATACTGTGTTAGAACATCTCAGAATTGGAGGGTCCAGTTGAGTTGTGATTGTTATAGGATGATGTATGTAGGATCACTGTAGAAGATACGTTGTTTTAATCAGTCCTTGTGTTTTCTCAGCGCTGCGTGACTTGGAATTGGAGGATCCAGTCAAGTCCCCTTTTCAGTTTCTTGAGACCCTGAACCAAGAGGATCTTGCATTCAGAGTCTTTCTTCTGTAAAATGTTGTAAGCATGTTTCCCAAAGCCGTTTGTTCACCTTCCTTACCAGGTCTTCCACCTATTCATCTTTTAATCAACCCACTGGCTGAAGTTAGATCAAGACCTCCTTTGTCCCATACATGCTAGACCCGACCCCTGAGTTAAAGTGATATCTCCTCAAGCCTTTATCTCCATTTGATCATCCCTTTACAAACAAATCGTGACATTAAACCGATGGGTGTCGGGCTCTGCTCCTGCAAGCAATCCAAGAGTGACTTCCGACGCTAACATTTATGGCGTCGTTGCCGGGGACGAAGTTGAATATTTCCCCGGGATTGAATGACAACGATCAACTGATTTTGAAGGTGCATCAAATATCAGAACTATCAAGATTGCTGCTATGCACCTAGTGACTCCATTGTGACGACTCCGCTGGGGAGAACCTGTTCTCTTAATTGTGTCTTTCAGAGGCAGACACACGCGGTCTCATCCATAGCTGCCTCTAGCTACACCTGAAGCTGACCCAGAGGTGGTTCTCAGAAGAGAAAAGAGCTCTGTAGAAGAGGTTTCCATCGCCAAAACAAGTAATCCACCATCTCCTTCTGTGAGAACTCCTTTTTCTCCTCAGTTTCTTAATCGACCTCCTTCAGAGGTTTCCCGTTTCTTGAATTTTGGGAGTGTTCCTGCTAATTTTTCCCCTCCTGATCTGGGATTGGAGGGAGAAATCCTTGTCACTCCCCTTTCTACTGAAGTTGTTCCTTGGCATGGACCCGGGACTACAGAAGATTTCCCTACTCCTGCACAAAGAGGAACACCTGCTGACTTCAACTCGTTAGCCTTCTCCTTGAATCCTCTCTTGTTCCCCACTCCACTTTGAGACTCATCCTCGGTAGCCCCTTTGCGAACCCCTTCTCCTCCTAGTTCTTCTCCACCCAATATTCCTATGGATGGTGCTAATCCCCCTTTGAAGAGAATGGATGCCATCGTCCCTGCTAGGTATGATCCCTTAATACTACCCCATCCTATGAATCCTCTCGTTGCTGGAGACTACTTGAAGTACATGCCCAAGTTCACCGGGGAAGGGGACGTAACTGCAGAAGAGCACCTGACTGCTTTCTACAATTATGCAGAGAACCTAGACATTGAAAATGAAGACATCTAGATGAGAGTCTTCATCCAGAGCCTGGATGGCGAGGTAAGGAAATGGTTTAGAGGATTGGCCCCTGGATCTATTGCTGGAATTGAAGCCCTGGATAATGTTTTCTTGAGGTAGTGGGGAGATCGGAAGGATTTCATGTATTACATGACAGAGTTTGGGTCCCTGAAGAAAATGGAAGGAGAGTCTATTTCTTATTTCTCCAAAAGATTCAATAAGATGTAAAATAAGATTCCTGCAGAGATACAGCCCTCAGAAGCCTCTGCTCAAATTTCCTATGCTGGTGCATTTGACCCTGATTTCTGCCTTTTATTGAGAGAAAGAAGAGCCACATCCTTAGCTCAGATGCAAGATGCAGCCATAGAGGTGTAATCCAACATATTAGCAGCTGACAGACTAAGAAACAAGGCTGACGCAGACAGAAGAAAGGGAAGGTCCGAAGCCTCAACTTCCGGCCCATCGTTGCCCCACGCTCAAGTGGATCAAATGACCCAGATAATGAAGTTTATGTCTGAAGAGATGGAGATAATGAAGGTGGAAAGGAAGCAAATGAACAAGGGCCCTCAAAGCGCCGAAAACAAAGGAGGTTTCAGGAGGCCAAACAATATCGCTCCCCCAATTATGAACAGAGAAAGGGGAAGAGACATAGAAGACCAAAGAATCCAGGCCCCTTTACATAACAATTTTGTGGCCGAAGATGAAGAAGGGAAAGCAGACGAGCTTGAGCCTAAGATCAATTGCTTCGGAGAGACTCCCCCTTTTCCTCATCTGAATCAATCAACATATGCGGAGTCTCTCATGGATAGTCAGCTAAATGAATTGAGCAAGGGAGACAAGGCTAGCAGCGGCCGAGGCAGGTATAACCTGAGGTCCGACAAAAAGACAGCAACACCTGATATTCCTGAGCGATCCACTAGAACAGAGAAACCTGCTAATGAAGTAGCAGACGCTCACAGAGGTAAGAAGGTCCAAACCCTCTCTCCCACTGTCCATAATCATGTTCCTAAAATAAGAGAAATGCCAAAGCCTACATCTTCTTTTAATTTTGAGCATGAAATTCAAAAGATCAGAATCCCTGTTCCCCTCACCGAGCTAATTAAACATGAAGAATTTAAAAAACGCTTCTCTGAGCTTTTACAGTCTAAAGCCTCATGCCTTCCCATAGACTCCATAAACCTCCAAGATGAAAAGCCAACAATTATCCTAGGTCCCATGGTAGAAGATAGAGATGATTCATCCCCTCCCTTCTACACATCCCTGAACATACATGATAAAGTGTTGCACAACTGCTTGATGGATTCAGGGACTTCTCACAACCTCATGCCCAAAACTGTCATGGAAGAGTTAGGACTAGAAGTCACCCGAGCCTATCATGACCTCTATTCCTTTGACTCCAGGAGAGTTCAGTGTCTTGGGGTTATTAAGGATCTGGTTGTGACTCTGTTTCAACTGCCCATGAAAAGTGTGGTCATGGATATTGTAGTGGCCGATGTTCCCCCCAAGTTCGGTATGTTTTTGTCAAGATCTTGGATAAAAAGACTGGGGGGAACCTTGCATATGGACCTCAAGTATGCTACCATCCCAGTGTTAGGAGGGGAGCATAAGAGACTATACAGGGAAGCCCAACTGGCCTACATAATTAGTGATGAAGCCAACCCTACCAATCATCCCATCTTTTCCTTGGACACTGATTTAGGCTCCAGTCTATTGCAGCTCACCCATGCCCCCGAGCCTCCTCTAAAACTCAGAAAGCAGCCCTCTGCTTCCCATGAATTTCCATCTCCCGTCACCCCAATCTGGAAAAAGTTCTTTGATGGAGCCTATTCCCGAGAAGGCACTGGAGCTGGGGTGGTTTTTGTATTACCTGTACAGGAGATCATATCCCTGTCATATAAGCTGGAATTTGAAGCTACCAACAATGTGGCAGAGTATGAATCTCTTATCCTAGGATTAAGAGCCGCCAGGGAAATGGGAATTCAAGAGGTAGCAGTGTTTGGAGACGTCGAATTGGTAGTCCAGTAGATCAAAAGTGCATATCAGGCCAAGCATCCTCGACTTAGGAGTTACAGAAATGAGGTATGCGACCTAATTGACAGCTTCTTCTCAACATTTAACATTTCTTTCATCCCAAGAGAAGAGAATGCAGTGGCAGATTCCTTGGCTACATCAGCAAGCATTTTCAAAATACCCTTGCTGCCCAAGCTGAGGTATGATGTAGAAGTAAAATACATGCCCTCCATACCTGACAATGTCAAACATTGGAAGGTGTTTGAGGATGATCTCGATATCAAAAAGTTCTTGGAGACTATCGAAGAATTTTCAGAAATTCATATCGACCAAGATTCCACCTCTGAGGAAGGGTTTGATGGGGGTGAGTTGCTGAGTAAAATAGCAAAGCATGACATCATTCAGTTGCCTAGCAATCACATTCCAAGGGGACTAGTCCCATTAGAAAGATTGTTTGATGGGAATGATGTGGCAGCAAAGGGAAGAGTTTCGGGTGATGATGCTGACACAGCCGAGTGCAACATCGGCACACCAGAGGAGCCTAAGTTTGTTAAGTTGTCAAGGAGTTTGACCAAGGAGCAGAGGGTTGAATATACTGAGCTGCTGAGGGAGTTTGCTGATGTGTTTGCATGGACCTACGAAGACCTCAAGACATATGACACATCAGTCATTGAACACAAGATCCCGCTGAAGGAAGAGGCTAAGCCATTCAAGAAAAAGCTGAGGAAGATAAATCCCATGTTGTTTCCTGTCATGGAGAAATAAGTGAAGAAGATGCTATATGTCCAAATCATTGTCCCCTTGAGATATTCTGATTGGATGGCCAATTTGGTCCTGGTAAGGAAGAAAAGTGGCGAATTCAGACTCTGTGTTGATTTCAGGAACCTTAACAGGAGCTCAAGGAAAGACAATTATCCCCTGTCGAACATGGAGCACATATTGTAGAAGGTCACTGGTGCATCTAGAATATCCATGATTGATGGCTTCTCTGGTTACAATCAGATATCAGTCATGCCTGAAGAAAGGGAGAAAACAACCTTCACCACTCCTTGGGGCACATTCATGTATGCCAAGATTCCTTTCGGACTCATGAATGCAGGAGCAACATTTCAGCGAGCCATGGACATAGCTTTCATCGGGGAAAAAGACTAGTTCGTGGTAATCTATCTAGATGACATCACGGTCTTCTCCAGGACAGACAAGGAGCACTGCTTCCACTTGAAGAGGGTTTTCCTAAAGTGTCGAAGGTTTGGCCTATCTTTAAACCCCAAGAAATCTTTGTTCGCCATGTAGGAAGGGAAGCTATTAGGCCATATAGTGTCAACAGAAGGAGTAAGGATTGACCCTAGTAGGGTAGAATCACTTGAGACCCTATCACTTCCTAGATCTAAGAAGGAAGTTCAGGCCTTTTTGGGGAAGATAAATTTTCTGAGGAGATTTGTCTCAAATTTTGCTGAGTTGGTGAAGCACATCACAACCATGCTTAGGAAGGGAAATGAAGTGAAATGGACTACTGAACCCAGGGAATATTTTGTCCAAATAAAGAGGTCACTGACTGAGGCACCTGTGCTAATCAATCTTGATTATTCTAAAGATTTCCTGATTTTTTCTTTTGCTTCCTGTGATACAGTAGCAGCAGTCTTGTTGCAGAAAAATGAGCAAGGGAGAGAGCAACCTATTGCCTTCTACAGCAAGGCAATGAGGGATGCATAAGTCTGGTATGAGGCCATGGAAAAGCAGGCCTATGCCCTGGTGAAATCTCTCAAATCTTTCAGATTCTATGTCTTGCACTCAAAAATCACTGCATATGTTCCTTCGGCCTCTGTGAAGGACATTCTTACACAGCCTGACATAGACGGAAGAAGAGGTAAGTGGATTGCCAAGATCCTAGAGTTTGACCTAGAAATCAAGCCCACCAAGTTGATAAAGGGGAAGGGTTTAGCCAAGTTCTTGGCTGAATCCAATTGCAAATCTTTAGGAATTAACTTCATCAACGAGCAAGCCGAGTCATCCAACAAGCGATTCCAGGGTGCCTTATCACTAGCAGCATGTGCCTGGTACAAGGACATCTTGTATTTTCTGCAAGAATTGAGGCCTCCTGATGGAATGGAAAAGAGCAAGGCAAGAGCTTTAAAGCTCAAAGCAGTCAAATATTGCCTCATTGACCAAGCCTTGTATTGGAAGGACCCCCTGGGGGTATTTTTAAGGTGTCTAGACCTGCAAGAGGCCCAGAAGGTTATGATTGATTTCCATAGTAGCCTCTGTGGAGGTCATCATTTCTGGAAGACCACAGCTCACAAGATCCTATGGGCTGGGTACCACTGGCCCACTTTATTCCCTGACGTCTGCAGAGAAATCAGAGCTTGCATCAAATGCCAGAAGTTCTCAGGAAAGCAGCAGCTCAAGCCTTTGCCATTAAAGCCTGTAGTGGTTTCAGCACACTTTCAACAGTGGGGATTGGACTTCATTGGGGAGATTCATCCTCCCTCAAGTGGCCAGCACAAATGGATCCTCACTACGACAGATTACTTCACCAAATGGATAGAAGTTGTTCCCACTAGGAGCACTTCCCACAAAGTAATTATCAACTTCCTAGAGAATATCATAGCCAGATTTGGCTACCCTAACAAAATTGTTACCGATAACACCACCCCATTCAGGTCTGGGCCTCTGGTCAAGTTTTGTGAATAGTTTGAGATTTCATTAATTCACTCTACTCCCTATTACCCTCAGGGAAATGGACTGGCAGCATCTTCCAATAAAATCCTGATCAAGCTCATTAAGAAATTGCTGGAAGAAAATAAAAGGGCCTGGGATTCGAAGCTCAAATTTGCTCTATGGGATGATCGGGTGACAACCAAGAAGTCCCTAGGCGTCTCACCTTTCCAACTTGTTTGCGGAACAGAGGTTGTTTTCCCTACTCAGCTCGCCTTATCTGTGGCAAAATTTCTCCAGGACCTTGAAGGAGAGCCTGACAATATGGTCAGAAGGATTCATCAGATGGTGGAAATGCAACAGATTAGAGAGCAGGTCCTGAACAGGGCCTACGGTCATCAGCAGAAGATCAAGAAGGCTTTTGACAAGAAGGGCAGAAAGAAAGAATTCAAGCAGGGTGATCTGGTGCTCAAATGGGATGCACCTAGGCAGGACAGGGGCAAGCACAGTAAGTTTGATGCCCTCTAGTTTGGGCCTTTCATGATCCTTGAAGTATTTTCGAACAACACTTACAGATTACAGGATCTGGAAGGTGAAGAAGTTTTTAGTGGCCCAGTGAATGGGCATTTCTTGAAAAAATGTTTTCTGTGAGCCACAGTCGGCTCTTTTGTTTTTGTAAATATTGTTTTTGTTTTCATCTTAATAAATGACTCCGTAGCCCAACAGCAAGGCACTAAATCTGCAAAAAATTTCTTAGAGCATCACAGGGACGACTCTATCCCCCATGGATACAAATGTTAGCGATATTTCTTGTAAAGGGGTTAGAATGCAAAGGAATGGGTCAAAAACCCACTTGTCCTAAGTTTGGAATGTTAATGCGCCTGTGGTAAGTGACAAGCAAGTCTAGGCGGCAGATATTCGCACACCCAGATCAATGGTGCTTATAGGATTCCGGACCTCCCCCACCTTTCTACCTTTAAACAGAGGGGGGGGGGGGTCCGGAATCGAGGGCGCATCTCTTCAACGGTCCTGATCGGAGTGCCCGGATCAACTACGCTCAAGGAAATTCCAGACCCCCCTGCCTTTCTACCTTTAAGCCAAGGGGGGGGGTCCGGAATCAGATGCACAGCTTCCCAATGGCCGAGATCTAAGCGCTCAGATCAACGGCGCTTGCGCGATCTCATCCCTCTCAGCTGCTCTATGTTTAACCAAGGTGGGCCCTTTCCCCATTATGTCATCCTTCTGAGCCACCTCTCCCCTGTTGCCATGTGTCATCTGTCTATCTCCACTTTAGTCCAGGTGGTCCCTTCTCCATCTCATCATTCATTTACCACCTGCCATGTGTCCTGCTCCTTTCCACGGCAGCCTCCATTAGAATGTGCCCATTGTATCTCATCACCTGCCTCCTCCACTTTCTTCCTTTCGCCATGTATCTTTCCCTCACTCCTCATCACTTCATACCTCACTATCATAGTGTTGGTTCCACCACTCCCATTATGCACCCCATCCTTCACGCTAGTCTCCACGCCCATTCATCAGGTCGTTCAGCTAATCTAGGTGGCAGCGCGAAGGGTCTTCCACGTCACAAGGGTGTTGAGTTGGCCGGGCTATCCTCAATCCCGATGAAGTAGTTATTAAGGAAGTTGGTGGTGGTTAGACATCGCCTCCACCATTATGGGAAGGTCCAGCGACGAGTTAAGAGCACGTCGATTCACCTACGAAACTGTTAGAAGTTCGATTGCATCCGCCGTAGGTGCACGACCATTCAGAGATTGCTGGTGCAAATTGTTAGAGGCCATGCAAACACAAAGCCTTTAATGCAACGCCTCATTTTTTTATTGCAGTTGTTGTTTGACTATATGAAGGCATTTTCGCCATTTTTGTATCTATCGATGGTTGAGCAAATCTCCCGGTTGTAAAGCTTTAATGAAGCACTGATACTTTGGTTATGTATGGATTTTGGAGACTTCTTGTCTTATGAATGCCAGTTTCTTTTATGTCTTTGTTATACTGTGTTAGAAAAACTCATAATTGGAGGGTCCAGTCGATTTGTGATTGTTATAGGATGATGTATGTAGGATCATTGTAGAAACTACATTGTTCTAATCAGTCCTTGTGTTTTCTCAGCACTGCGTGACTTGGAATTGGAGGATCCAGTCAAGTCCCCTTTTCAGTTTCTTGAGACCCTGAACCAAGAGGATCTTGCATTCATAGTCTTTCTTCTGTAAACTGTTGTAAGCCTATTTCCCAAAGCCATTTGTTCACCTTCCTTACCAAGTCTTCCACCTGCTCATATTTTAATCAACCCACTGGCTGATGTTAGATCAAGACCTCCTTTGTCCCATACATGCTAGACCCAGTCCCTGAGTTAAAGTGATATCTCCTCGAGCCTTTATCTCCATTTTATCATCCCTTTACAAACAAATCGTGACATTAAACTGATGGGTGTCGGGCTCTGCTCCTGCAAGCAATCCAGGAGTGACTTCTGATGCTAACAATTGTCTATATGGGAAGCATAATCGAGTAAGATTCCCCTCTGGTGCAATGAGGGAAGAAGGAATTTTACAGCTAGTTCACAGTGATGTTTTTGGACTTGTGTCAGTCCCATCATTGGGAAAATCTATGTACTATGTCTCATTTATAGATGAATTCTCGAGGAAAACTTGGATATATTTCTTCAGGAAGAAATCTAAAGTCTTTGACAGATTTAAAGAGTTTAAGGTTCTTGTTGAGAATCAAACAGAGAAATGAATTAAGGTGCTGAGGACAGATAATGGCGTTGAGTTCTGCAGGAATGAATTTGAAGAATTCTGTAATAAGTGTGGTATAGCAAGGCAGAAGACTACTCCATATACACCTCAGGAGAATGGAGTTGCAGAAAGGATGAACATGACGTTGATGGAAAAAGCAAGGTGCATGCTCAGTGGTGCCGGGATAGGGCAAGAATTCTGGGCAGAGGCAGTGGGTACTGCATGTTATCTAGTCAACAAATCACCCTCATTAGCGTTGGGTGACAAGACTCCACAAGAGGTATGGACTAGTAAGGAACCTTCTCTCACACATCTTAAGGTATTTGGATGCGATGCATATGTTCATGTTCCAAAGGAAAATAGGAGTAAGCTGGATAAGAAGGCTGAAAATTTTATCTTTATTGGATATAAAGATGGTCTCAAAGGTTATAAGCTTTGGAACCCAGAAACTAAGAAGGTAGTGTATAGCCGAGATGTGGTATTTAGAGACATGAAGGATGTTGTTAAACAGGAAGTCCTACCAAGTAAGGAAGAACCAGAGAGGATAGAGTTTGATTTAAAGGATGATGAAGCAGACTCCACAGAAGAACATGAATAAGAAGAAGAATATCCTCATACTCTAGTATTGAGGAGATCGGATCGAGAAAGAAGGATACCAGAAAGGTATAGTCCACCTGATTTTTGTTCAAATTTTGCTTTGTCTATTACTGATGATGATCCTAGAACTGTCAGGGAGGCAGTGGATTTAGAGGATGGAAATCTCTGGAAAAGGGCCATGGAAGAAGAAATGGCATCTTTGGATAAGAATGAGGATTGGGATCTAGTGGAGTTTCCAACTGGAAGAAATCCCATTGGAAGAAAATGGGTATTTAAAAAGAAGCTGAATGCAGAAGGAAAAGTGGAGAAATACAAATCTCAATTAGTAGCAAAGGGTTATTCCCAAGTTGAGGGAATTGATTTTGGTGAGATTTTTTCTCCTGTTGCCAAGTTAACCTCTATAAGACTTCTGTTATCTGTTGCTGCTGCATTTGATTTTGAAATATAACAGATGGATGTGAAGACAACATTCCTGCGTGGGGATCTGGAAGAAGAAATCTTTATGAAGAAACCAGAAGGTTATGTTGTGAAAGGAAAGAAGGAGCTGGTATGCAAGCTAAAAAGGTCCCTGTATGGTTTAAAACAATCACCAAAGATGTGGTATCAAAAATTTGATACTTATATGCTGGGACTTGGCTTCAGAAGAAGCAAAGAGGATCACTGTGTGTATTCTAAATTAATTGGTGATCATTTGATTTATTTGGTCT
>ML783215.1:145639-169215 GCA_009831015.1 Picea engelmannii | reverse complement strand
TTGGTGATCATTTGATTTATTTGGTCTTGTATGTGGATGACATGTTGTTGATAGGAAACAACAAGGAGATTATCCAAGATGTGAAAACTCAGTTTTCCTCTAAATTCGACATGAAGGATCTTGGTGCTTCAAATTTCATTTTGGGCATGAAAATTAAAAGAGATCGACAAAGGAGGAAACTCTGGTTAAATCAGAGAAAATATGTTGAGACAATATTGCAAAGGTTTAATCTGCAAGAATGTAATCCGGTTAAGGTTCCTATTCCTGTTGGTGTAAAGTGATCTGCGGATTAGTGCCCCAAGACATGTGAAGAAGAGGAGGACATGTCTCATGTTCCATATGCGAATGTAGTTGGCAGCTTGATGTATGCAATGGTCTGTACTAGACCATACATTGCACATGCAGTGGGAGTTTTGAGCAGATATATGTCAAAACCAGGGAAGGAGCATTGGACAACAATAAAAAGGGTTTCCAGGTATTTGCGTGGCACTACTAGCTATGGATTGTGCTACGAAAGAAGACCTGGATTGGACAGAGTGGTAGATATACATGGATTTGTGGATGCAGACTGGGCTAGAGATTTGGATCGTAGGAGATCTACAAGCGGGTATGTGTTTAACCTATTTGGAGGAGCAATGAGTTGGATGAGCAAAAGACAGGTTGTAGTGGCACTTTCAACTACAGAATCTGAATACATGGCAGCCACTCATGCAAGTAAGGAAGCAGTATGATTACAAAGATTGTGTTCAGGTATTGGGTTGGTACANAGAACCCTGCTTATCATTCAAAGACAAAGCACATTGATGTTCAATATCATTTTGTAAGAGACATGATTGAAGAAAAGAAAGTATCACTGATGAAGGTGGACACTTTGAAGAATGTTGTAGATTCATTAACAAAATTTGTGAGCACTGAGAAGTTCTCTTGGTGTAGAGGATCCATGGGCATTGTTGCCCTAGATTGTTGACTATGTAACCCTGTAACCCCCTATGTGTGAAGAAAGAAACATGTGGGAGAATGTTGGGTATGTGTTATATTCTTTGCACGAGTAGTAGCGTTTGTGCGTCTGCACCAGGCACGCAGGGGGGTTAGAGGGGTGGATCCCCCCGCACGGGGGTTCAGGGGCAGCGCCCCCGAATTTTTTTTTTCGGGACGACATATTTTTGGGATGACATATTTCCAGGATGACATATTACTAGGACGACATATTTTTGGGACCACATGATATTAGGTGGTTTTTCGGCACATGGTTTTTTGCCGATGGTTTTCTATTTCCAGTTAAGGAATTAGGGTTTTGGACTAATCCATGTTATTGGGTTAGGGTTTTGGATGTCGCTGGCTCATACATGTATATTGTATTGTAAACAATGTAACACAATGTATGAATATAATATATGTTGGTTTTCCTGGTTTGGGTTTCCAAGTGAAAAATCTCTGTGTAATGTTTGTCTTTGCCATTGTATCTTTTCTGTTCTTTTCTGAATATCAGTTTGCAGTAGATATTTTAAAAGGTTATTATTTACAGATGGTGGTAATATTAGCATTGATTTTCCACACTTCCTTCTAGGTCATGGAGAAATCAGATGACAAGGCATTGAGGCATGATTCAAGATATTGGTTGTGGGTGTGGTCCATGGTGAAAGGGGGGCATAGGAAAGGGGTGGGTGGGTCTACAAAGAAAATGGGTTATGATTGAAGGGTATCACGATGATCAGTGTGAAAAGGGGAATCCAAAGGGGTAGGTCCCAAATAAGGGAGCCGAGACCACATATAAAAAAAGGTTAAGAAATCATAGGTATGAGGAATTCAATGGGATATGTCTCAAATAAGGGTGTGGTCAGGCCCTAGAATTTCCCAAAGGTTATGGTTTTCAGGGTTCCTACAGACAACGTTTTTCCTTGTGTTATAGCTCTGATATATGTATGGGGTCGAAAAGTAGTACTCGAACAAATATCTCAAGGAACCAACTAAGGAGGCTATACTATACCCTTAGTCGTACTATCAAATTACCTAGTTGATGAGCCACATTATTTCCCATTATAAAAGATCATATTTGGCACATTTCCCACCACAAAATGACTTAATCTTTTATTTTGACCATATTTAATATCCAGTCATGGGTATTTGGTATGTTTCTTAATGAATATATGATCGAGGTGGATTTTGTGTATAATATACCTTTTTGCACTAATGTTTTTTTCAAAATACATGTATTCATCCAACCAGTTTTAACTACAGGAGTCGAGGGAACCAACCTCCTATAAATAGGGGATGTTGAATCATTGAATGAGCTGCCAACCAAAGATCAGGGGAAATTGTCCATACCTACCTTCAAGAGAACTCCCTATGCATTTATGATCAATTTTGATCAACAAAAAATATGCTAGTTGCAGTAGCATCCTGTAGAAATGCTCAATAAACTTTTGGAGCACTCTTAGGTTCCTCCCAAGGATAACAACCTTAGATTCACTTCATTTATTTAAAGTCTATATTTTTTCATGCTTTTAAAGAATTGCATTTCGTTTTAAGACTCCACTTTTCTTCCTGTAGGAGTTTCCTGTAGAAACTGTACGATTTATGTAGAACAACACAGCTCCTGTAGAAATCCCTTGTAGGATTGTTTCATCTTCATGTATTGATTTAGTCTAATATTCTTTTTCATAAAAACATAAATAAAAAATAAAAGGACATTTAGATTGATATTTATCAAATGGTTATCTTGTTTTGTTCATGCATTAGTGTAGCCTTACTTGTATCACAAGTTTCTATCATACTTTAGATTGAATTAATCTTTTTTTCTTCAGTTTAATCTTTTTTATTCAATGTTCTTTGATGCAATTAGAGTATATTTTTTTCATGCAATGTAGATTATTTTTACTTTCACATTGATGTGTTTCCTTCAAGCAATTAGTACGGATCTTATTTTTCTCACTTGATTTCCTACACATTTTCAGCCTTTGATCATTCTCAATCCTTTCCACTGAAAATTTCCTACTGCACATACAATGCATAGTACCTCTTAATTTTTTACAAACCTCGGGTTTAAAAATAAAGTAGGAAACCAAGGGTATAGTAAATTGTTTCTACTATTCCCGGGACCATCACTTTCTGGCGCCATTGTGCCCTGAAGTCTGCATGCTATTTTTTTTTTCTTTTCTGCGACTTGGAGAAGTAAAAATAATACCTCAGTCACAAGACCAACCTCACTATAGAATTTATGTAGTGTAATATCCCAAGTTATTTTACTTCATGTGAGTATTGATAGCTTGTTGTCACATTATTGTTTTTGCATAAAAAAAAAAAAAATTCACTTTCTTTTGATTTCATGAATGACTAGACCTTGAGATAGGAAAGGAAATTTTTTACCAAAAATACCCACCATAAAAAAAGGTCCAAGAAATCCATAGATTGGTCCTGAAACACTATAAAGTTTCTTGGAGAGGGAATCTAGAGAATTTGAAAATATTTAAGAAGAGAGTTAGTTCTCACCTCGTGCCATGGCTTGTGAATAAGAGATGGTAGAAATATTTGATTTCCCTATTCGAGAATCAAATGCAGAAACCAAGATGAAAAACAATAATCCTTCTGCCTTACGTCATTTTCATGGGTTTGTTTCTAAAGATATTGACACTTTCTTGTTTTAGTTTGTGGTTATATGTAGGACATGTGATCATACCATTGATGAAAAACAAATCAATATTTTTCCTTCTACCTTGAAGGATTCAGCTCTAACATTGTTTATGATTTTTGAGGGAAATAGTATCACAACTTGGGATTAAATGAAAAATACCTTCAGTGAAAGATAAACATACTAATGTATAGCAAGAGATACAAGGGATGTGATTTTTAGAATGACACAAGGACCTGATGAGTCCCAAGAATACTTTGAAGAGAGATTTCAAATAAGCTACAAGAGATCTCAAAATTTCACTCTAGACGAAGACTCACTCAAGATTGTCTTACTTAGAGGAGTAAGAGGAGATTTTATGGAAACATTGAATGTCCTATACAATGGAGATATCTATCAGTTGGAGTATGATGATATCAAAAGAATATTCAAGAACAATTCAAGGTCCTCCAAAAATAAAGGTAGAAGCAATAGAGTTTTGGTTTCTCAATATTCTATCCCTACAACTTATATAAAGAATTAATTAGGAGGATTAATAAAGTACATGAAGACCGATATTTTACATTGTTTAGTCATGCAAACGTATACCTTATAGATAAAAAGGAAATAAAAGTAAGAAAATAAGAAATTGGTTTGCTATTGTCCCAAATGCCCTAAAAAATATCTGAGAAATGAGTGGGACCTTTAGACCTTATAGATGTTTGTGGAATTTGTGAAGAAAATCATCCAACTAACAAAATTCCTTCTTTGTCAGAATTTAAATCTACATTTTAAAGAGTAGAGGATAATGTGGAATCACTGTACATCATCAACCAAAGAAGGCCTGGAGCACCAAGACTATTCTAAATATGTTTGAACTTCATTCCTGCTCAAACTTTTAGTACATATAATTCTAAAATGTCTCATCAACCATGGTATAACCCGCCACCTTGGAAAATTACAAACCCTTGGCAATACCAAGGACATCCAATTCCTTCTCCATACCAATATTTTCCTAGAATTCCACAAAATTAGTGGAATCAACCACCATAGGGGTAGAGGCCACACAATTTCCAACAACCTCCATTACTACCTCCTCCTCCTTCTAGACAAAACACAACTCAAACAAATGTTTCTCCTAAACAACCTCAACTGCCTGCTCAATCTACCCCTAATATGAAGAACAAGCAAGTCCAACCTGTATACAAAAATGATACAACTTATCAGACTTATTCTTTGGAATTACAAGAGATAAATATCAGATCAAAAAATATTTTGCAACAACAACCACAAACCCCTCCTTACCATGAATTATTATGAGAAAATAAATCTTATACATAAGAGGAAAAATAAATTTTAGGAGTGATTAATAATTTGTGTATAAGGATACCTCTCTTACAATATCTTAAGGATGCAACCATTTTAAACAAGTATATCAAGGAAGACCGCATTAGAAGACCAAGGAGAAAAATAAAATATACTTATACCGTAAATATCATAGGACAATTAGTTGACCTTATGCTTGAGAAGTTGATTGTATCTAAATACTTGGATCCAAGGAGTCCCTTAATAAATGTGCATATTAGTAAAAACTTGGTACATAATACTCTTATTTATCTAACAGATGCAACCAATGTTATGAATAAGGATATTATTCTAAGACTCAACCTTTAGATATTTTTGAGAGATACCCCAACTATCCTATAACTAGTACACAAATCTACAGTCAAACCTAAAGGCATGTTGGAATCTATCATAATCTCAATTGACTTTTTGGAGTACCCTACTGACTTCCTAGTCCTTCAACCCAAGTCTCAATCCAATGGATATACTCTCATTTTAGGAAGGCCTTGGTTGGCCACAACATATGCATACATTAGATGTAGAGGAGGAAATATGACTATTAATGATGGCTTGCGCCAAAAGAAGATTGTTATTTACCCTCCTGCACAACATTTGATAAAAAAAATATTCCTATGTGGGTGGAAGAGGAAGAGGAATTGGCGTAAAAAATTTGTACCCCATATACATAATTCACACTTCCTTGGATGATAGTTCAATTGACGAGAACCGTTTCCTTGAAAATTTTCCACAAAATCAATATCCAAACAATGTGAAAATAGAAAGGATAAATTATGATAACAGACCAGAAATTTCTACAGAAAATGACACAAAATTATGGACAGATTTGTTTACTACAAAGATACAATATCTATCCATAAAAACTGTAGAGATCATCCCTATAAAACCCGTCAAAATCAACAATAAACTCATTGGTCAGTAGGAACAAAAACTGTTATATGTGTAGAAAATAAATATTGAATCATTTGCATGGGATTATAAAGACATGAAATGAATCCATCCTTCTATTTGTACTCATCACATTTACATTAAGGAGGAATGCAAACCTATTAAGCATCCCCAAAGAAATATGAACCATACAATGAAAGACATAGTTAAATAAGAAATTCAAAATTTTCTTGATGTCAGATTCATATATATTATTTCAAATAGTGAATGGATATCTCCTATATTTATTGTCCCAAAGAAGAATGGGAAGTGGAGGAAATGTCTGGATTATAGAGAGTTGAACAAGGCTACTATAAATGACCATTTCCCCTTACCTTTTATTGACCAACTTTTCGATGTCTTAGTCGAGAAGAAATACATTTCATTTCTGGGTGGGTTTAGTGTATACATCCAAATTTAGATCAGTCCTGAGGATAAGGAAAATATGAATTTTACTTTCCCTTGGGGTAGATTTTCATACAACGTCTAACCTTTTGGTCCGTGTAATTCCCCAACCACTTTTCAAAGACAAATTCTCATCATTTTTTCAAAAATCATCCAAGATAAAGTTGAAATATATATGGATCAGTTTACCCCTTATGGAAATTCATTTGATGAGTCCCTAGACAATATATATAAGGTTCTCCAAAGATGTAGAGAAATGAATTTATCCCTTAGCAATGAAAAATGTATTATGATGATAAATGAAGGGATTGTTTTAGGACATCATTTGTACTCCAAAGGGATTGAAGTAGACAAAGATAAGATCAAAATCATCACTTTACTTCCTACCCCTTTAAACCAAAAGACCTAAGAATCTTTCTTTGATATGCATGATGCCATATAAGGTTCATCAAGGATTTCAGTAAGACAACTTCTCCTCTCTTCACCTTTCTATCCAAACATGTAGATTATTGTTGGACCCTAAACTTTCAACAAGATTTTGAGACAATAAAAGAAAAACTCTCAATTGCTCATGTATTACAAGACCCCAATGGGGATCTTCCATTTCACATTCACATTAATGCATAAGAAAAAGATGCACGAGAATTCTTAGGACAAAATCAATACAATAAACCATCTACAATCTATTTCATTAGTAAAAATTCGGCTGGTGCAGAGATCAACTACAATGTTACAGTGAAAGAATTTTTAGAAGTTGTTCATGCTCTCAATAAATTCAAACATTATGCTATAGGGTATAAATTTTTTGTACACACATATCTTGTTGTCGTTAGATACTTTATGAATAAACCTGACACTAATGGTAGGATTATTAGGGTTTTTTTTCTATTACAATAGTTTGATATAACAATTCTTGGTAATCTTGGTAAGAAAAAATGTAGTTGCATATTTTTTATCTAGGTTGACGAGCTCTAATGAGGAAGGCATGATCGATGACCAGTTCGCAGATGAGAAACTATTTTCCATATCAAAGCAAAACCCTTGTTTTTTTGATATAAAAATTTATCTAACAACAAGAAAGTTTCCTCAACATTTCTCCTACAGAGAGAGATGAAAGATTTTCTGGAAAAGTTCATCCTACACTTGTATTGAAGTCTATTTTTTCAAACTTTGTCGAGACTGGATTTCGAGGAGATGCATAAGATAAGATTAGGTTCATGATATCCTACATGATTTTCATGATTAACTATGTGGAGTTCATTATGAAGCCAAGTGGATAGCTTATGAGATATTATAAGCTAGATATTATTGTCCAACCCTACATAAAGATGATTAACAATACAATTCACAATGTGATGAATTTCAAAGAATTGTGAAACCAACAAGGAGGAAAAATATGTCTTTATAGCCCCAGGTATCATTGGAATCGTTTGAAAATTGAGGCATGGAATTCATGGCCCAAATGATCCTTCATCAAGGAAAAATAAACACATATTGGTGTGCACAGACTATCTAACAAAATGGGATAAATAAAGGTCCATGAAGGATGCCACATAATCAAATGTAGATGCATTCCTCCAAGAATGCATATTCTCAAGGTTTGGTTATCCAAGGGAGATAGTCACAGTTTAGGGTCCCTAATTTACATCAAGACTCATTGAATAGATCATGAATGAACATAAAATCTACCACATAAATTCAACACCGTACCATCCTCAAGAAAATGGGAAAGGCGAGGTCACAAATGGAGAGATAGATAACATCCTCACCAAAAACGTGAGCATGAACAAGAAAGATTTGTCAAAGAAGCTCATATAAGTAGCATGGGATTACAACATCACATGGAAAACTACCATAGGGATTACTCCTTTTGAATTATTCTATGGTAACAAATCCATGATCCCTATTGAATTTGAATATCATACATTGAGTGGTTAGAAGATTTTTTTACAGACAAGCGCTAGGGTTAGGGTTACTTCTGATCTGGTGCACCATGCTGCCCCACAGGCGCACAATGATTCCAAGTGAGGGAGGCCCAAGAGGCACTTCCTACAATGATGAAACTGCTCAAGCAAAAAATGGAGGTGGCTCCAAGCGCCCAGCCTTCGAACCTCCCCCATATCTCAGATCACAAATCATTTCCGAGGGGACATTCAAAGAATGAGAAATGGATATTGATTCAGGGAAAGCTACAACAGTGGAAAGTACGACTCGACATTGGGTACTAGGGAAATGTATCCCTCAAGAAATGTAAGCCCTGAAATAGATTGTAAGTACACTCTGGATTGAGGAAAATAAGAAATGCATGAGAGACTATGCTTTAATCGACAAATTTCTAGGGCGCTATCCCTCAGAAAAGGAACTAGTGAAATGGATATATCAATGGTGGAAGCCCAAAGGTCACTTTGATCTGCAGTTGGGATCCAAGGGATTTTTTACCATAATCCTCCATAACCTAGAATACAGGAACCATATCTTTGACGACGACCAATATTTCTTTAACTCAGCGGGTCTTTTTCTGAGATTCTGGACATAAACATTTATCCCTGAATTGGAGGAATTTTCACATCCCCTAGTCTGGTTAAGGATATATTCCTTGCCGCAGGAGTTCTAGCTGGAAGAGGTCCTGGCAGGCATAGGAAATACAATAGGAGTGTACGTCAAATCCTCAAAAGCCACTAAGCAGTGAAGGTATACCTCCTATGCACACATATGTGTCTATCTGAACATTTCTAAGCTACTACTAGGATCTATAGTTCTGGAATACCAGGATGAGGACTGGATGAAAACCATCGACTTTGAACACATTTCATTCAAATGCCAAAAGTGCCATGAGCATGGGCACCTCTTTAGGGACTATCCCCTCAACACGCCTAGCAAAGAGGGAAACCCAGAAGAAAACAAAGACAAAGAAGGATTCATACCAATGACAGGAAAGAACAAATAAGGAGGAAAGTAGCCAGTAGGCCAGAACATCAAGGAACTGACCAAGAGAAACCAATATGGGATATTGTAGCAACAAACAGAAGGATTGGAAACCTCACAAGAACCACCCTTAGATAAAACACCACTTAATCTAGCGAAAGGGAAGGCACAGGAAACTCAAGGGAAAAAACCACTCATCCCCACATCCAACTCTCATGTTGCAACCTTGGACCCCTTACAGGTACAATATGGAGACATGGAAATGGAACTAGACAAACAAGATCTAGTAGGAGTATATCTAGAGCATCTGAAACATGCCTACAAGAATCACAAAATCTATACCATCCCACCGAATCAACTGAGAAAAGTGCACAAAATATTCCTCAACTCTTCAGTTGGCTCTACCGCCAGATCTAGTGCAAGCCTAACAATCCAGGGAAACACGTCGAAAGAAAAATGTAAACCTCAGAAGGATGAAAAGAAAGGAGGGAAAAAATCTACCAACAAGCTCATCCAGGAGATAGGACACTTCATGGTCAACTTAGGTCAGATACATATAATATATGATAGTTTCCCACCCCTTCCCCCCTCCCTCCTCATGAATATTATCTCCTAGAATATAAGGGGACTCAACGGTCATAGTAAACAAAGACTACTACGAGATATGCTCATTGTAGAAAAACTAGATATAATGCTACTTCAAGAAACAAAATGTGCCATAGAAGATATGGATAAGATCCTCCCCAATTGTTGGAAGTAAGGGAAAGGCATATACATAGAGGCCATGGGAGAAATAGGTGGGCTAGCTCTCCTCTAGAACCTAAACTCGATCACCATGGACAACTTCTTCACAACCAAATGGTCTATCACGGCAGACTACCGAATCATTGGCTCCAACAAGCCAGGTTATCTAACCAATGTCTATGGACTAGCCAACTCAAGGGATAAACAAGCCTTCATTAGTAGCCTGAAGCATCAAGCCACTTTAACAGTAGGGAACAGATGAATCCTGGGAGGAGATTTCAACATGATCTGCAACCTTGATGAAAAAAGACGCGGTACGTGATGACTTGAAGAAGAGTCGAGAGACTTTTAGCGCCAAATCGACAACCTAGGCCTCGTAGACCCAGACAAGTCCAATGGCACCTTCACTTGGAAAAATTGTAGAACAAGATCTCACCAAATAGCCTGCAGACTAGATCGCTTCCTCCTTTCCAACTCGCTCTTGCTGGAGGGCACAAATTTGGAAGCTAGAGTCCTTGACTTCCATGGATCTGATCATTGTCCCATACAACTCTTGTTGGACATCCCAAAAACCCTAGGTCACAAACCCTTCAGATTGGAGTGTATCTGTCTTAACCACCCTGAATTCTAGCAGAACGACCACGTCTAGTGGGAGGAGGTTGTTGTGTCCAATGGCTCCAATATGTATAGGTTTCAACAAAAACTCAAGAAATTCAAACAAAAACTTAAAACTTGGAACAAACAAAATTTTGGCAACATCTTTGAGGCCTAAAGACAACTAACGTAACAAATGAACATTGTTCAAATTCAAATCTAGGACATGGGTTTATCTGAACCCCTCAAACTATAGGAAGAAACAATTAGAGAAAAGATGGAGGAAACAAAATCCCAAGAAGAAATCTTGTGGAGGAAAAAATCTTGTATCCAATGGATCAAAGAGGGCGATCAAAAAACCAATTTTTTCCATATATCCACCATCCAAAGAAGGCATGCTAATCATATCACCCAACTTATCTTAGATAATGGGCAAATTAGGCACACTCATGAAGAATTGGAAGAAGAGTTGGTCACCTATTATCAAAACCTCTTGTTAGAGCTCCAGAGAGATAGATCTCAAGCTATAACACATATAACGCATCACATACCCCCCTTAATCTCGAAGGAACAGAACACGGCCTTACTTCAACCCATCGTGATTGAAGAAGTTGTTCAGGCTCTCCAGGACACCCCCAAGAGAAAATCCCCAAGGCCATATGGCTTCACGTATGATTTCTTCCATCATTGTTGGCCAATGATCAGAGAGGAATTATGGGAGATCATTGAAGACTCCAAATTCTCCAGACAAGTCCCCCTAGCCCTCAATGCTACTTTCCTTACTCTCATCCCCAAAGACGAGCGTCTAAACCATCCTACAACATCATCTACAAGCTCCTCACCAAGGTGATATCAAGGAGACTCAAGCGCCTCCTTCCATTCATCATCTTGCCAGAAAAATCAGGGTATGTGTAGGGTAGACAGATCCTGGACAACATCATCCTCACCCATGAAGTCATTCATTCTCTTCAGAACACCTGAACTCCAGGTATGCTCCTAAAACTGGACCTATCCAAAGCTTTTGATAAGTTGAGTTGAGAATATATGCGGGCGATTCTCCTCACCTTCGGTTTTGACCCCTCCTGGGTTGCCTGGATTCTGAACCTCACCTCCTCGGCCTTCTCAATGCTTATCAACAAAGTTCCTTCTCACCCTTTCTCTCCCTCTGGAGGAATTAGGGAGGGGGACCCATTTCTCCTTTCCTCTTCATCATCTTGGCAGAAGGCCTCAGTCGCTCCATTCAGGATACGGTAGAAAACATGACACTAAAAGGGATGCCCCTGCATGGCATCAACCCCCTGATCTCACATAGCCAATTTGTGGGCGACACTCTGATGATGGGCTCCCCTACAATCCAATAGGCCCTCAATTTTCTCTCAATCATAAATACCTTCTATGAAGCCTCAAGGATAGAATTAAACAATGCCAAGTCCCAGATCTTCTTTTTCAATACTCCTTTGTCGCTCTGCATAGCAGACATACTGGGTTTCAATCAAAGCTTCCTTCTATCCAAATACCTTGGCATCCTTCTCCTTGATAAAGCCCTCAGAAACAGCTCCTAGGAAGGCCTCCTTACCTCCTTTTCAAAGCGACTCTCCTCCTGGACCTATCGAGCTCTAAACTTCTTGAGTTGCCTCATCCTCCTCAAATCGGTCCTACAAGATCTCCCTGTCTATTCTTTCTCGGCTCTTGTGGTCCAAAAATTAATCCTCAATGCCATCAAAGCCTTGAAAAGAAACTTTCTCTGGCAGGGGCATGAAGCAGGGAAGAAAATTTCTCTGATCAGTTGGGAAAAGCTCTGTCTACCTAAGATTCAAGGGCGTCTAGGAATCAAATATCCCTCTATTCTTAATAAAGTACTCAGCGCCAAGATCTGGTGGATATGGATAAAGAGACCTCAGGACCTTTGGGCCAAGCTTTGGCGACGAAAGTATACTCCCAAGGAAAAAGAAAGAAGCCTCATTCGTTGGAATGAAGACACCCTGGGATCCTTGATTTGGAGAACAACTAGGAAAAATCTCTACCTGATATTCAACCATGCCTTCTAGGAAATCCAAAACGGTCATACTGCCCTCTTTTGGAATGATTCCTAGCAACAACTCCTGATTTTAGCACAGTAGGAATGGGTCGTTACCTTATGCCCCCAAGAACTCAAGAAGGAATGACAAGAGTGGCATATTACTAGAATTTCAACCCCATGAATGCCACTTGGAGATGCTGGAAATCCAATAAAGATGACCTACACGTCGAGGCATAGGTGAACCTTCAACCTTGGCACAACATGATCAATGAATGGAAAATTACTATACTGCAAGGAGAGGATATCCTTTGTTGGGGAAGCTCTCCAAGAGGTAATTTTAACATCCAAGAGGCCTACGGCTTAAAGGCCAATCTCAATCCCCCTCCACCAAGGGAAGTTTGGCAAAAAATATGGTCCCTAAAACACTGGCCAAAAAATAGCATCTTCCTTTGATTGGTGGCACATGGAAACATTCTCAACTGGCATAATCTAACCAAAAGGGGATTTACAGGACCTTCCATTTGTCATCTCTACCAAGCAGAGGTAGAAACCATGAATCACCTTCTTAACACTTGCCCCTACATCGCCAAAGTTTGGGACCATTGTGAAACCATAATGCACATCTCGGATCACCAAAGGGACAACATAAGCAACACCATTGAAGCTTAAAGAGACGAGGCTTTTCAGTCACCGATCCTAAATTGCATCTGGCAGTTTCTCCCCGGTTTTATCCTTTGGCAACTCTGGAAGGAAAGAAACAAAAGAATCTTAAGAAACACCCAGACTAATTGGCATCAAGGTTGGACCCAGATTTTTCACAATTTAACTAAAACAGTAAGCTTGCAACAATGGAATGAGGGAGACTTAATATGCCCTACCTAGGAACAAGGTATCATGAATAATTGGAAAATCAACAAAAGCCAAATTCTTCCCCCTCCTTCATGTCCTTCTCCTCGAGGGGATAGTCCTTCCCATTGGTCCCCCCCTCCACTAAATTTCATTAAGCTCGATTTTGATGGAGCTTCCAAAGGAAACCCAAGAGCAACTGGGTTTGGTGTGGTGTTCCGCAATCATCAGGGAAGCATTCTCCTCCTCACAACAAGAAATTTAGGACATACTACCAAAAATGCAACAATTCTCTGTGGGCTAACAACATGGCTACAATTGGCGATAAAACACAACTTCAAAAAACTTATAGTGGAAGGAGATTCTCAAGTCATCCTCAGCCTCTTCCAGAAAATATTGAACAGAGCAGACCCAGAGCAAGTCTTTCCTTGTTGGTGCCTCTCTTATGGTCTAAGGAAAATTGCATCTCTTCTCTGACCCGTCCAAGCTCTCATGCCCTCCCATGTAAGAAGAAAATCCAATCAGATTGTGGATGATCTAGACAATATTGGGGTAGAAGGAAAGGGACCAGATCTTCTTTGTTAGGCCCCAACCCACTATATGCACCCTATATTTTAGAGATGCTAGAAAAACTATCTAACCATCGACAACCCCTCGGATGGGGTGATAGTGGAGAAAACGCATTGAGAGGAGCAGGAAAGAGAGAGCCTATGTGGCACCGACCATGTGATGACCACGTGCCTCTCGCTCCCACCACCCTCATGCTTTTAAGTTCACCTTGCTCGAGATAGGGAACCATTACTCTCAGTGCGCCCTGCTTTGCTTTTCCATCCCTTCGATTGACCAGCTAATCTGAAAATGAAAGTATTTGTTTTGTTGTTCAAAGTATTCATTTCCATTAAATTAAGTGTGCAAAGTTTTTGAATAATCATGCAAGTGAAACAAAGTGTTTTTGATAACTGTTTATGAATTTTGGTTTGAGGGAGTGTTTTTTTAATTTATTGTTTAACAACTTTAATCTGAATAACACAACAAAATAACTTCACCATAAACACACAACAACATGATGAGGTAGTTCTCCCCTCCTAGGCTACATTTGTCGGGTCCAAGGCTCCCAATGGGCATGTCCTTGATATATTATGATGCTCAAATTGGTAATACAGTGAGAAAAAAAGGCCTAAACAGACCGAATCAGCTGTGAAAATGAATTCAGAACATAGAAAGAAGCTAAGAATGACTCTGATTTCACCTAAAATAGTGAAGTGTAGTCCAATGCAGCTCCATTTCCCTCAAGGCCCTGATGGCTCCCCAAGCTTCTCTGAAGTAAAAATGGCTGAAAGACACCTATGTTGGCTCTACAACCTGTTACAATCACTCCAGAATGCTGAGAATACCTGAAATAAAAAAAAAATTGTCCCAAAAGGTTTAGTCAAAAAAAAGTTATGAGCAAAAGAAGTTTTGTCTCGCTTTGCTTAAGAAAACTCCACCAACTTTGGAGTAACTAGAGTTAGGCCCGCTAACAATGGAAATGGAACCTAAAAGGCGGACTCCACCTAAAAATATTGGAACTGTTTGGTTTATCATTAACTGTTATGTGGTGTGGTCACATTAAACCTCCACATAAACCGTCGGCCTTTATGGTTAACAAACCACGTTTTACAACCATGGCATTAACGTTTACATAACCTTCGCCACAACATGTGAACCTAAAAATACAAACTGCAACCATCAGGATCTATGGGCCGTGGTTCTGGGCTTATGGTCCCAGGTATAGGGGGCTGGTCCTTAGGGGTTGGCCCCCACTTTACTGCGAACCAAACTTTTGACAAATTTTATATATTCCATGTGACCTATGGATTGCAAGAACCACCACGAGCCCAGACGGTTAGGCCTTGGGGCTGCCACCCGATCAACCCACGGTTGAATCTTGCCAACTCGCTAATTTTTTTTCCACACAAAATCTTATCTGGCCTAGGGCCATGTGGCGACCTCTAGTCAGGCTCCGTGGCGCCCGCTGAATGGCCACCAAAATTTCTAGTCAAACCAATATCCAATCCTCAAATGTCAAGTGTCGAATGGTGATACGTTGCTAATGGAATATTCCATGGAATATTCTATGGAATATTCTTTTTTTAATATTTAAAAAAAAAATCAAAGTCGACCCTGGTCAAACTGGACTTGAAGGAAATTGTGAATTTCAAACTTGAATAACTTTCACATACAATGTAGGATTTTAGTGTTGTTTGTGGTGTCAAGATCATATCAACGAGGCCTATCCATTCATTCTAGTTTCAACCAATTCTGAGTAGTTCCAATTTTGAGCATTTTTTTTCACTTAGGACATGATCACCTGATCACACCTCCCCATTGGGAAGCTTTTGGACCCCAAAAGAATTCAATTACCTATAAAGAAGATGAGGGTACAGGTCCCTCACCTTTTCCACTTCAATCCACTTTTCCTTACTTGGTTTGTTGCCTTTAAGACCAACCCGAACATAATCAACATTTCCCCTCCTTGAAGTGTGTGTCCTTCTGTCAAGGATAGCATCCTCTTTCAACTCATCCAAAAATTCTGGCGAGAAATCCTCTATGGATGGCAGTTGAATGTCACTTTCATAATCAAGAATTAAAGTAGGTTCATACAAACATAGATTTTCCACATTCACAACGGAATACATTTGCATGTATGAAGGCAAATCTAATTGAAAAGCATTATTTCCAACTTGTTTAAGGATCTTGAATGGACCATAACGAATAGGCTTCATCTTTTTACCTTCTCCTTGCATTCTTTTCTTACTAATATGCAGCCATACCTCATCCCCTTCTTGAAACTTATGATCAACTCTGTGCTTATCATGTCTCTCCTTGTACTTGCCTTGACTTTTTTCAAGCTGTTCTTGAACCTTCTAATGTATGAGATGAATTCTTTCAATGAACATGCGAGCTTTGTCAATGTACTATGACCATCAATGGCCACATCCTCCTCAAGAATGAAATCTAAATGTGACTTAGGAAAATACCCAAAAGAAGATTCAAAAGGTGAAGTATTTGTAGAAGAGTGCTTGGTCTGGTTGTAAGCATGTTGAATGTAATGCAAGTGCTCATCCCAAAGCTTGCGATGCTTGTTGCAATAACCTCTCAAAAGATGTACAATGGTTTTGTTCACTACCTTTGTTTGGCCATATATTTGCAAATGGAAAGAAGTACTCTTCTTCAACTTGGTGTCCATCATCTTCCATAAATTGGACCAAAAATTCCCAACAAATCTAGAATCCCTGTCACTAACAATAGAAGTAGGCAAGCCATAATGAACGCATACATGTTGAAAATATAAATCAGCGGTTTGTTCAGCAGTTATAGATTTCTTACATGGCATAAGAATACACATCTTGCTGAAACGATCAACTACTACATAAAGATAATCATGCTACTTTCTAGATAATGGTAGCCCTCCAAAAAAATCCATAGAAACACTTTCCCATGGTCTAGAAGGTACCGATAATGGCGTATATAAAACAAGCTTCGTATTTCTAGTCTTGCTTGTAGCACATAATAAACAACCTCTAATGAAACATGAAACACTATCTACCATGCGAGGCCAATAACAATACCTCTGTAAATGTGCCACCTTTTGATTACCACGAAATGTCCAGCTATGAGAGAAGAATGAGCTTCTCTCATGATGCTTAGTCTCTCCCCCTGTGGTATACATAACTTGCCCATATGAAACAGAAAATTATTATGCAAATGATAATCATTCTCCTCAACATGATTCCCTTCACTCAAGTCAGCATACACATCCTTAAAGTCATCATCTGATGCATATTGTTCTATGTAGCTCTCATGTACAATAGAATCATTCTTAAATAAAGTAATAGCACTAATAATAGGCCTTGAAAGCATATCAGCAACCTTATTGTAAATACCTTTCTTGTACCTTATTACCAAGTGAAATTGTTGTAGGAAGCCCATCCATCTAAAATGTTGTGACTGCTGCAATTTACTTTGTGATTGCAAGTACTGTAAAGGTTGATGGTCGGTATGAACAATTGTTTCTTTGCCCATCAAATAGTGTTTCCATTTTTTGACACTTTGTACCAACGCATACAACTCTTTATCATATGTAGGTTAATTCAAAACAACACCATTAAATGTCTCAGAATGAAATGCAACAGGCTTACCATGTTGTAAGAGAACCGCACCCATGGCTTAATCACTAGCATCTGTCTGAATCTCGAATGGTTGTCTCAAGTCCGGTAATGCAAGGACTAGAGCTGAACTTATGTTCTCTTTCAAAGACTCAAAATATTTATTTTGCTTGCCTCCCCATTGGAAAGAACACTTCACACTAGTCACTGCATGCATAAGAGCTGCTATGGCAGAGAAGTTAGAAATAAACTTCCTCCAATACTGAGTTGTACCCAAAAAAAATCTTACCTCTGTAATGGATTTGGGAGTAGGCCAATTCAAAATGGCTTCTACTTTGGAAGGATCAATTCTCAAAGCGCCTCCTCCTACTATGTGTCCCAAATAAACCAAAGAAGTCTTTCCAAATTCACACTTTGACATTTTAAGAAATAACTGATTTTTCTTCAAAATATCAAGTACTTTCTTAACATGCATGACATGCTTTTCTCTAGTCTTGCTGAAAATTAAGATGTCATCTAAGTACACAATAATGAAATCATCAAGAAAAGGACATAATACATCATCCATTACCCGCATGAAAGTTGCAGGTGCATTGCATAAACCAAACAACATAACAAGCCACTCAAAGAGTCCCTATTTGGTTTTAAATGTTGTCGTCCAAATGTCACTTTCTGCAATTCTAACTTGATGATAACCACTACGTAAGTCTAACTTAGTGAAATATTTATCATCTTTCAGCTGATCCAACAAATCATCTATCCTTGGAAGTGGGTAAGGATTCTTTAGTGTTATTTTGTTCAATGCCCTGAAGTCTACACACATGCTCTAAGTTCCATCTTTCTTTGGAATCAACACTATCAGTGACCCACATGGCGAAGTGCTTGGTCTTATGAATCCTTTGTCCAACAAGTCTTTAATTTTCCTCTTGATTTCAGCATTCTCCATTATAGACAAGTGGTACATGACGATGTTAGGAAGAGGACAATCTTGATGTAAATGGATTCCATGTTGAATCTCCCTTTTAGGAGGTAAAACTGTCGGTTCCTGAAACATCTCATGATGTGCATCAACTACATCATATAAATCTCATTTAATCTTGGAATCACAATTTTCAAATGACTCATGATTCATATCAACCTTGGGCTTAACCATAATAAGTACACAACTCTTACTAGAATTTACTAGCCTTTTTACCTGTCCCGCATTTACCATCATCGCTATATTTGCCTTCTTGGGATGTGCTCTGACAATGAACTCCTTTCCATCTTTAAAGAGATGATATTTATTTTCATGGCAATGGAAGATCGCTTTCCTGTCAAATAAGTAAGGACTTCCCAAAACAATTCCTTATATATCAAGTGGCACCACATCAAGTTCAATTATGTCAATAAAGTGTGCAGTTATGGTGAATCGCAATATGCACTTTCTTGAGACTTGTAAGTTTGCATCCTTGCATATCCACCCAAGTGGATAAGGCTTTGGATGTGGAATGGTCTCAAGTTTAAGTTGTTTGACCAAGTCTTCTGATATGAGATTTTCTTGTGACCCACTGTCAAATAGTGTGTCAATTTTAGTATGTTTTGAGACTACCCTCACATGGAACAATTCAATTCTTTCTTCCTCATTAGGAGCTTGTACATGATAGTTTGAAGTACTAGTGCTTGGCTTAGTTTCAGTTTCCTTTCCCTTCATACTTTTCAAACCCATGGCTACAATTTTGGTTTCATCCCCTGAATCATTACCTAAATCTTGAGGTGTAGTTGTAGTAGCTGCATTTTTCTTCTTTCCCTTGTTTTTGTTAAACTGTTTTCTTTTTTCAGGATGTAGTTTCCAACAGTTTTTCTCTTCATGGCCCTCTCTTGAACAAAGTTTACATATAAATTTTCACCCTCTTGTTTGATAGATGCATTCTTTTTGCCTTTTCCCCTAAAGGTTTTATCTTTGTTCTCCCCTTTGAAAGGCTTGTTTCTACCCTCATCAAAAGTGTTTTTCCCTCTAGCCTCTAAATGTGTAGCTTTTACACAAACTTCATCTAGACTAGTAGGATTGAACATAAGGATAGTATGTTTAAGGTAACTGTGCAAACCACCTATATATTTCATCAAAGTATCTTGACTTTGTAAGTCTACCCCTAATAAGAGTGCTCTTCTCCTAAATTCTTGGGTATAGTCTTGTACATTCTATCCCTTAAGCTGTCTAAAGTTTTACCAATTCATTATAGCCTTTTGTAGATGAGCTAATGGATAAAATTGCTTCTTGATTGCAATAATAAATTCAGTCCATGATAAAGTAATCTTACCATGTTTCTTAATTTCATCTTTGGTCTTGGCTTCCCACCATACCAATGTTGCTCCATCCATTCTTAGTGAGGCTAGTTGTATCTTGGTGTCGTCATCATGAAGATTTTGAATCCTTAAATAAACTTCCAATTCATTGATCTAATTGTCAAGTTTCTCTACATTGACTTCATTGTTAAACATAGGCAATTCAACTTTGACATCAAGCTTTAAAAAAGGATTTTTACTAGTGGTTTTCGACTTATGAGACTGATTTACCGAAGTCGAGGAAGACGATGTAGAGGAAGAGGATGAAGATGGAGATGATGGATCACCATTTCCTCCATGTCCTTTCTTTGAGTGATCATTACTCTTCTTTCATCCGTGGAACCCTCTCTTTCTTTCTAGTTTTTAGACCCTTCTCCAGCAATCCTATCATTTCTTTCTTGGTAGAGGATCCTTACCATCTCAGTCATATCCAAGAAAGCTTTCTGGAATACCTGTTCTTCTACCTTGGGATCCATCTCTTTAGGAGATTCTCCTTCTCTTGAAGACATGCTTTAAGTTGCTTCTAGGGCTCTTGGAGGTGGTTCTCTGACCCTTCTTGGTTGTGTATTAGTTTGTGCACTAACCAAGTTTTCTTCACCTCTCTTGAGTTTTAGCCTAGTAAGCATGAAAACTTGCAAACAAATAAATTAATCTTTGCACAAAATAAATTCTGAGTAAAAACTCTAGCTTCTAAGGCTCTAAACCTGGGCTCTGATACCAATAGATCTAAAAATGAAAGTATTTTTTGTTGTTGTTCAAAGTATTCATTTCCATTAAATTAAGTGTGCAAAGTGTTTGAATAATCTTGCAAGTGAAACAAAGTGTTTTTGACAACTGTTTATGAATTTTGGTGTGAGGGAGTGTTGTTTTAATTTATTGTTTAACAACTTTAATTTGAATAACACAGAAGAATAACTTCACCATAAACACACAACAACATGATGAGGCAGTTCACCCCTCCTGGGCTACATCTGCCAGGTCCAAGGCTCCCAATGGGCATGTCCTTGATATATTATGATGCTCAAATTGGTAATACAGTGAGAAAAAAAGGCCTAAACAGACCGAACCAACTGTGAAAATGAATTCATAACACAGAAAGAAGCTAAGAATGACTCTGATTTCACCTAAAATAGTGAAGTGTAGTCCAATGCAGCTCCATTTCCCTCAAGGCCTTGATGGCTCCCCAATCTTCTCTGAATTAAAAATGGCTGAAATACACCTCTATTGGCTCTGCAACCTATTTCAATCACTCCAGAATGCTAAGAATACCCAAAATCAAAAAGAAAATCGTCCCAAAATGTTTAGTAAAAAAAAAGTTATGACCAAAAGAAGTTTTGTCCCACTTTGCCTAAAAACACTCCACCAACTTTGGAGTAACTGGAGTTAGGCCGGCTAACAATGGAAATGGTGCCTAAAAGGTGGAATCCACCCAAAACTATCATAACCATTTGGTTTAGCATTAACTGTTAGGTGGTGTGGTCACATTAAACCTCCGCATAAACCGTCGGCCTTTATGGTTAACAAACCACGTTTTACAACTGTGGCATTAACGTTTACATAACGTCCGCCGCAACATGTGAAACTAAAAATACCAACCACAACTGTCGGGGTCTATGGGCCATGGTTCTAGGCTCAAGGTCCCATGTATAGGGGCCTGGTCCTTAGGGGCTGGCCCCCTTTTTCTGGCAACCAAACTTTTGACAAATTTTATATATGCCATGTGACCTATGGATGGTAAGAAGCACCATGAGCCCAAGAGGTTAGGCCTTGGGGCTACCACCTGATTGACCCATGGTCGAATCTTGCCAACTCGCTAATTTTTTTTCCCCACAAAATCTTCACTGGCCTGGGGCCATGTGGCGGCGTCCGGGCAGGCCCCGCGGTGCCCACTGAACAACCACCAAAATGTCCAATCAAACCAATATCCAATCCTCAAATGTCAAGTGTCGAATGGTGATAGGCTGTTGATGGAATATTTTGTGGAATATTCTAATACTTTTTTTAAAAATCAAAGTCGACCCTGGTCAAACTAGACTTGAAGGAAATTGTGAATTTCAAACTTGAATAACTTTCAAATACAGTGTCGGATTTGAGTGCCGTTCATAGTGCCAAGATTGTATCGATAAGGCCTATCCATTCATTCTAGTTTCAACCAATTCTGAGCAGTTCCAATTTTGATCATTTTTTTTCACTTAGGACATGATCACCTAATCACCAGTGCCATCGTTCAACCTTTACTCTACATGTGTGGATACTTAATAAATCACACCAGCTCCATGGGTTATTTGAATTTCACTAGGGGATCTGGATGGCTCATTCCCTCCTGGTTGATTTATTCAAAGCTCGGCCTCCTGCCCAGCCTCTCCCTGGTCTGTTTTCGCCCTCTCACACTCTGTTGTTTCTCTCTTTGGTATTGGCTCATTTTCTCTCTCTTGGTGTTTCAGAGATATCAAAGCTATGAGGGAAGTCTAAACGAGGCTCGACATGGCAACTAAGCCAACCCCGTTTAGTCCTCCTCTCCCCGCCCGCTCCCTCCCACATTTCCTCCTCCTCCTTGGTGCAGTCGACTCAAACTCTAGCCCACCTCCCACCCCTCTCCTCATATTTTTCCAACAGATTGGAGGAGCTAGATTTCTTAGGGGCCTCATTGGATTAAAACCCAAGACCTTCTGAAACTTCAGCCTCTTCTTGACATCCAGGTCCATTGGCTCCTGCTAAATCTCTGTCCTCCTAGTCGCTTTAGGGCCTGCATCTCGACGCTCGATTTCAGATTGAAGGTCCAGAATCCAGCCAAAATTCATGTCAGCAACCCCACTCTAGAGTCGGCTCTAGAAATAATCCATATTGTGAATGGAAAGCATGCCTCGCATTATTGTTGGGCATAGTATTCAAATTTCTCCAGGATGTGGATAACCTTCGGTTCCTCTTGGAGATCTTGGACAACAAGGCCTCTCAATTCCTAAATTTGCTTGCAGCAATGCAAGGTTCTCTTCACCACCCAGTAGAGGTAGCCCAAGTAGCAGGATCTACGACACCAAATTCCCCCACTGGAGACTTTGGACCATGCTGAGACAGACCAAGAGGAGAATGTGCCTCCATCCCAACTAGAGGACACCATGCAAGAGGAGAACTTGCCAACATAGATGGAGGACATCATGCAACTAGACGGGACACCAGTCAAGGATGATTCAACTCCTCTCGGGGAATCGACAACCAATGCCTTCTTCCTGGACTAGTGGCCACATTACAATCACTATCAGTGATATGCCCAGGTGTCTTTGCTACTTCATTATATGCATGGCCACATTTTTCTAGCCACCCTTTCTGCAAATGTCTATGGTTATTAAAGTTAGAACGATTGCGTGTATAATTTTCATTGTTGTAACGACCATTGTTAGGGGCCATAATTTTGACTCTCTTCACGTCAGTACAAGACTAAGACTTAATATATGAAGTGGTTCGGTTGGTTGAGCTGGTTTCCCCTTATGGGCAACTCAATGTTTATAGCCTGAAACTATGGAAGTTTTTTGTACTCTATGATTTTGACAAAATTTTATACAATATTACTTATATCTATATCTATATCTATCTATCTATATATATATATATATATATATATATATATATATATATATATATATATATATATATATATATATATATATATATATAT
>ML783215.1:126303-144815 GCA_009831015.1 Picea engelmannii | reverse complement strand
ATATGACTCAAGGTTTAAGGACTTCAAAGGGAAGTTGATCAAAAGATGTCTAGGACCCTACATCATTTAAAAGTTTTATGATAATGGTTTAGTGCAAATCATATCCATTGATGAAGAAAGAATATCCCTACTAGTGAATGGATTTAATATAAAGACTTACAATAATCACCTAACAAAATAAGAATTGAAAAAAATAGCAAGGAAACAAAATCTGGATGTGATTGATGGAAAAAATGCTCTCAATCCATCCCAATAGAGAGATGAAAAAAGAAAAGAATAAAAATCCTATATGAAAAACCTTGAAAGGAATCTAGGATAGATATAAGGGTGAAAACATCCAACGAAGACAATCTCATATCTTAATGATGCAAGGAATTGGTGAAAACCAGTGATGGCACTTCTGCCTTGAGAAAAAAAGAGAAAAGAAGAAACAGAGNAAAAAAAAAAAAACAAGAAAATAATTTTTTTTTGTACTGACATTTTTTTTCCAGGTGCCAAGGACCTCATTACTGCAACCATCTATACAGGAATAAAATAAGCAATTAGCAAAAATAAAACTCAATAATGAGTAAGCATTCTTAATTTGTCATTAATAATTTTCATCATTCATACATAACATTCTAAATTTTCCATCAATAATTTTCATCATTCATACATGACATTTTCCATCATCTCCATATAATTATCCATGTTTTTCATTTCCATGATATATACCACTTTCCATATCCAACATGCTTCATTCTCTCCTTCTATTTCAATAAAAACAGTCTGTAAGGTTATTCTATAGGATTGACCTACAAGATTCTCAGGATCAACCTTACAAGACCATTTCTACAAATAATGGAAGGAAATCAAAGTCAAAACCAACATCAACAATTCAATAATAAATATCTTAAATTGAAACACCTTATCCAACCATTTTTTTTATCAAATACATACTCGAGATAAAAAAAATCGACTTCTATGGGCTACTTTGTATACCATAGAAAATAGTCATCACAACATAAAAAAAAATGTACAAGATGCATTGTATCCTTTAGAACAATTGAAGGTCACGATATCCAAATACATTTTAGATATAATATCAAGAAGGAAATAAATATAATGTACATGAACCATCACAAAGACAAACCACATCCATCCACCCACAAAAATCAAATTAATGTGCATGGAAAGGTAAACAAAGGTAACATAACTATCTATCTTATTCACGTTTAATTAAACCACATACATATATATCTATGCTTATTTCATATGGTCAAGCATTCAAAAAGTTTGTAAGGTAATGAAAATGAGGACATCCACGTCTTGTCTGTGGGGGGTGGAATAATTCGTGCCAAGATTCGAATAGACATGTGGATATTAAATGGTTTAAGTTGAGGTTCATTACATTGAGTTAAAAGAACAAATTAAGGAATTATGAAAATATTAAGTCGATTGTTGTGACAAGACAACAGTCCAATCCAAAATTTTGGGGCATAACTTAGATTTAGAAAAATCATAGAACCATTTTGAATTAGAAGAAAGGAGTGGTTCAAGTTATGTGGAAGTAGGAAGGTGAGCTCAAAGAGGAGGAAGTAAATAGAAGAAATCAATCATAGAATTCGAGGATGTTGCAAGAATCGCTATAGGTAGCTATGAAACCCTAGGTAGAGGAAGAAACTTCAATCTCAAGTATTTGTTGCATTTACTTCATTCTTTATGTATTTTTTACTTATCTTCACTTTTTAGAAGGATTTATGGTTCTAGAAAACCAACAAATCACATCATGTGGAAACCCATTTTTTTCAGAGTCACAGTCTTGTAGAGCTCTGTTATAAGAAAATTTTTGAACCAACTCCCCATGCATTTAATCCTCATCGGTGTTGTCAGAGTTCCTATGTTCAATAGACCTCTAGTTTAATCCTTTCAGCACAAAAGTTTTTTTCTTGTGAGTCTTTGAAAATGCATCTTGTAGAATTCTAATTTACACAGTTCCTATAGAAATCTATTTCTACAGGATTTTTTTCTATAGGAATAGTTGCAGAGAAATGTACCAACCTTAAAATTTTCAATAAATTCCTCATTTTTCCTCTATCCTTCAAAACAAAACCCTTTCTGAATTTTTTATCGCCGTACTTGCCTAAAAAATAGCTCCATTTGTCATCCTATCTAAGGAATAGTTCATCTTGAAAATTCTATAGGAAACCAATAACTAGTCTTTCTCTCTTCTCAGAAATTCAACTCATCATCCTTGACAACAACCATGAGAGTTGTATTCAGAAGGAGAGAACCAACAGGTCCTTATAGGGTTTATGATAACCCCGAGATAGTATAGTTTTTCATAAAAGTGATTGGTTGGGATACATTGAAAGACTTAGAGGGTTTGATGATGATGTATCCATGAAGTTTTCTTAGAATTTCCATAATATACAAGAACATGAGTATGTTACCACAATAAGGGGGCTAACAATTAGGATCAATGAATCCTCCATTAACAAAGTTTCTAGTCTACCCTTAGGCATCCCTTGGGATAAATAAGAGAGACAAGAATCCATCAATGACAAGATGACATTCGTCCTCCCAAATGAGAAACTTGATTAGGATAAAATTGGCATCAAAAGGGAAATCCTTCCTCACCCATGGCCAGAGGTAGCTTATCATATAGTCAAATATATCACATGTGAGGGAAGGATGAGTGTATTTTATGATTACCATTTCAGACTGTTGCATGAGCTAAGGAACATTCCAAATAAGGAACCCCAATAGAACCTGAGTATCCCTTACTTCCTTCTTCAATCACTAAAAGAGATGAGCCTAAAAGTACAGAGAGGAAAACAAGAATTCTTATCACAACATGGAATCATCAAGTTGACAGATTTAGATGCTCTTAGGAGTTTGAGGAACAAAATTCTATGGGAAGATTTCATAAACCTGGAAAGAAACGCATTTAAAGAATTGTAGGTAGTAATGAGTGAGGAACAAAATAAAAAGGGATAAGAACCTATGTGAATCACTAGGCCTAAAAAGTCAAGATAACAAAATCAAAAGAAAAAATAGAAGTTGGATGAAAAATATTAGGAAGTGGTTGATGCCTTGACTTCTTTAGGAACCATCAATTCCAACCCCATGAAAATAACCAGTGAAGAATGGGTACAACCCATAAGAAGGAGGTCCAACAGAATCATGAGTCAAAAGAAGGAAATCCTAGTGTCATGCACTCCACTCACCATCACATACCAAGTGGAAGAGGTGAAGGACTCTCCTATCCTAGAACAACAAAAAGCAACAAAAGGGAAGGAGACTCAAGAGTAAAAGTGATTAAATAATAAAGATAAATGGAAAGAACCTCCAAAACAAAAACCTTCATGGAAAACATTATGTATGAAACCTTGTTATAATTAGAGAAAGCCAAGGTTGATGCCATGAAGTGGAAAAGGGTGAAAAAAGGTAACAAAGGTGTAAATGTGTTGAACCTATACATAATAGATCTATCTAAACAATAATACACACATTTGCAGAGACAATTTGAGAAACAAGAAGAAGGAGAGAAAGAATGAAATAATTCACATTAATCGTTATGAATAATGAATAATTTACACATGATATACTCTGTATAAATCAATGAGTGTGAACTGGAGGAGAACCAATGTGCCATAGTGGTGTTATAGAGTGACCTTGACACACACCAACAGTTACGGGAGTGAAATGCCACCTATTCTTGTCTCTCAGGCAGTTACGAGAGTGAACTACCACCTAGTTGTGTTAACTAGTCAACTAGTCTTCATTTAACTAACTGAACAGAGAGTAGTGAGGAGTTAACTCAGTGAATCAAGGGTAATGCACCAATCTGGTGATGATCCCAATATACTTCTTATCTACAACAAATATATACGGGCACTATAACTAGCGAGGAGACCAATGCTACCTTGAATCAGTGAATTTACCACGCAAGTTCACATTAGTTGTTGATGATCCCAATGTTGCATGGTGAAAAAACCGTTGCAGCATCAAAAATCAACTCAACTAGTCAAACTGAAGCGTCAACTGAAAGAGAATATTATCTAGGTGGAATATTCTCCCCAAAAATATAGGAGACTAGATAATGACTAATTATGACTAATAAAAAAGGAAAAACCTTAGGAGAAAGAAATCATAGGTGTGTGTGAAGTAACTCCAACACCCCCCATGAACATCACTATGGTGAAAATAAATAATGGGTCCCAACAATGAGGCCATGTTAGGTACCCAAATACAAAATATACACTCAAATAAAGTGAGGAAAGAGGGAAAAAATCATGGGAAAACCCACCCCTCAAGGTAAAATGTATGTAAAAATAAGAACTAACGGTTGTTAGGCAACTGTGTCCTTCACTCCAAGATGACATCACAGAGAATGTAACTTTTGCTCAGTGAAGGTCTTGGTGAAGGTGTCTGTCATTTGTTCTACTGAAGGAGAGAACAATAAGTCAATGATCCCCATGTGTACTAAGTCCCAGATGTAGTGCATGTGGATCTATGTGTGCTTCGTCCACTACCTCTGAACTGGATCTCTACGGAACTTTAAAGTGCCCTGGTTGTCACACCAGATGACAATGGACCAATGAAACTGAATTCCCAACTCAGTGAGAAAATGTTGTAGCCACATAGCCTAAATGGTTATGTTGACTACCCCTCTGTACTCTGCCTCGGCTGAAGAAAGACCAATGACAACTTTCTTATTTCTTGACCAGTAGATAGGCCTAGAACCAAGACTGAGTGAGTAACCAGATGTGGACTTGCGATCAATGTTATCGCCAACCTAGTCAAAATCAATAAACCCAATGAGATTTAATGTAGAGTCTATTTCATAATGAATTCTAAAGGTGATGGTTCCCTATATGTATCGAAGGATATGCTTTACAGCCTTCCAATGTAGCTCATGTGACTCCTCCATGAACCTAGAAACTGCACCAACTAGATAGGAGAGGTATGGTCTAGAGTGTGTGAGATACAATCAGCTCCCCACTAGCTATCTATACACTGTGTTGTCAACTAGTGGAGTCTCCCTTCCATCCTCAAGTTTGACTCCTAATAGGAAAGGAGTCGGAGCAGACTTGCAGTGTCTCATGTGAAATATCTCAAGGAGATCTCATGAATACTTGGCCTGGGATAGTTTGATGCCTGATGCATCCTGACTGATCTTGAGTCCAAGGAAGAAGTGTAGAGGACCCATGTTTGTCATAAAAAATCTTTCTTGTAGAATCCTCTTGACTGCAACAATCGTTAAAGTCGAGCAACTGGTGATCAACAAATCATCAACATTCAAAACTAAAAGTAGAAGTGAGTCAACCGTCCTGAGCATGTAGACATTTGTATCTGATTTACAACATACAAAGTTCAGTGACAACAGGTAGGAATCCAACTTGGCATAACATGCCCTCAGAGCCTGCTTGAGGCCATAAAAGAACTTCTTCAATCGAAAGAAAAAATATGAGTCTTGCATATATCCTTGGGGTTTCTCCATATAGATCTCCTCAGAAATATCACCATGAAGAAATGCATGCTTCACATCTATCTGATGGAATTCCTATCCCTTGGTTTTCGCAATGGTAAGCACCAATCGCATGGAATCCATATTTGCTACTGGAGAGAAGGTATCATCATAGTCAATACCATGCACCTGCTGAAATCCTTTGGAAACTATCACGGCTTTGTATCTTCTAATATGTCCATCCACTGCACTCTTGGTCTTGTAGACCCATCTTCATCTGAATATTTTCCTCCCAGAAGGAAGGGGAACCAAATCCCAATTCTGGTTCTCGAGGAGGGAGTTGTACTCCTCCTGCATGGAGGATTCCCAAAAGAGATTTCCAGCAGCCTCGCCATAAGAATGTGGATCTGAATAATGAACTAAGAAAATATGCCTAGAGGGAAATGGTTCAGTGGTAGTGAGTGCAACATGAGGCTCCTCGAAATCAAATCAATTCCTCCTAGTATCGTCATGATCACCAATGAGATCCCATGCATCCTAAAGAGTAGTATGTGCCCACTTGGGCCTCTGCTCTAGCTCTACAACTGCATATGGATTATTTGACTCTAGATATGATTTTAATGACTCTGAATCAAAATCATCTAATTCCTATGAATCAGAAATATTGTCTGAAGAAGAGTCGACATGTGCATGCTCATCATCTCGGATAGGTGGAAGAATGAAGGTGCCTGCATGCGACTTCTGAGGTGCATGCAAGATACTTTCCTCGAATTGGAAGCTTCACTCAATGATGAGTTGGTCTGAGGAAAGATCAATAATCCTATATCCCTTCACATCATTGGGGTATACAACAAAAATGCACTCAGTGCTCTGAGGATCAAGTGCCTTCCTTTTTTTAGAGGGAATTAGGGCCCCTCCACATGAACCAAAAATGTTAAAGTGGGTCACTGTCGGTTTTAGTCCACTCCAAGCCTCGTAGGTGGTCTTATCCTTGACAGATATATGGGGATATCTATTTTGTATGTATGTTTCAAAATTAAGTGCTTCATCCCATAGTCTCTCTAGTAGTGACTTTTCATGCAACATGCAAGATGCCATCTCCTTTAGAGATCTGTTTTTCCGCTCAGCAGCTATGTTTTACTGTGGAGTATAGGGAACTGTGTGCTGCAACTGAATCCCTACCTCATGAAAAATATTATGGATCTCATGATTTAAATACTCTCCCATGTTATCAGTTTAGAGGAATTTGATCTTCTTTCTGGACCGTGTCTCAACCAAGGCTTTGAAATCTTTGAGGTGTTGAAATACCTCGAATGTTTTCCTGAGAAAGTAGATCCATGTAAAATGTGAGAAATCATCAACAAAAATGAGAAAAAACCTCTCTTCGCTTATGGATGGATGTGGAAAATGACCCATAAGTTCACTATGGATTAGATCTAAAGGTACGGAAGCTTGCTGAGACTTTCCTTTGTCAAATTTCTCTTGAGGGTGTTTTACGAGAACACATCCCTCACATGCTCCCTTGGAGAAATGGATGTCTGGTAGACCATCAACTAATATTTTCTTGCTAAGTTGTTTAATGTATCTAAAATTCAAATTTCCAAACCTTTTGTGCCATATCCTACTACTTTCATCAACATGAGTAAGCAATAAAGGAGAATCAGGTTCAATGAATTCAAGAAAAGTACACAATCTAGACTGATGATTTACCTCACCCATAACAACCTTAGATTTGGTTTGCATGTCATATATATCCATGACATTTTGTGTGAATATGAATTTATTTCCAATGTCGAAATTTGTCATCTAATACACAGAGAGAAGGTTGACAGAAAGTTTGGGAATGTGCAACACATTCTCGAAGCTTCTGTTGGTGAGTTCAATCCTTCCTTTGCTGGTGAATTCGATAGAAGAGTTGTCCTCCATAAGAATAGGAGGACCTTTACATCCATACAATGAATAATATACTTCTTTTGAGGCATCCATGTGATGTAATGCTCTTGAATCTATGATCCAAGCATCAGGACAAGAGTTGGTGGCAATCAAGGCATGGCTAGAATTTCTTTTCTTGGAATTTAGATCTTCTGGATTCTTCTTCTTGGCACTCTCAGGGATGCAATATCCAAGGAAATTTTTCTGAAGTATTTGATAAATTAGATCTATTTTATTTTGCATGCATGCGGATTCTGAATGGAATCCTTTGTGAAAGTACGTGCATTTCTCTCCTTTTCTTCCCTTTTCCCCTTTGGATCCAGAGGCATCGGTGAAGGGTTTTGTGTACCCTTCCTACTTTGGATGTGCATGATATTTCCATTTATCTTTATCTTTAGATTTATGATATTTGTGGTTTCGATATTTCACAGTGAGTGTATGCGGATTTGAGCCTTTGATTTTTCCCATATTGATGAGTTTGGTTTGCTCTTGTGTTAGGGCTTCGATAAAGTCCTCAAGAGAAGGCTTCTTCCAGGTGGCTCCAGAGGTGAATATGAAAGAATGGAATGTGGATATGAATACAGATAATTGAGGACCAATATTGGAGAGAATGGGGAGAACCATTTGTTTCTCCTCCTTCGATTTATCAATCCCACAAGCTTTGAGTTGCGATAGTAAATCCTTGAATTTTGTAAAGAAAACTTGGATATTGTTGAGGATTTTTGGATCCAATGTGAGAAGATACACCTCCAACATGTGTCCCCTCATATCATCCTATTTTCCAAATATCCCTTTCAAGGTGGTCTAGTCTTCATTGGGAGTCTTACAACAAGATATGTGAAAAAGGAAATCCACATAAATAAGACTGCAAATTGTTCTGAGTGCCTCATCCATGCAATTTAAGTACTTGGATTTTTCTATCGCTAATGTCAATTTTGTATTTGTATTAAAGGTTAACATGTATAACCCTCTGGTTCAGATATGTATGGATATTTTATCCTTCCATGCAAAATAGTTGTAAGGTGTAAGAATGAATTCTTTTTGGAAATCCATCTTTCCTTTGTCTTCAATCTTTTGTACCTGCAAATATTTGTGGTGTAGCTTTTGGTTAATAGCTTGTCAGATCTAATACAATGTAAATGTGTTGAACCTGCACATAATAGATCTATATAAACAATAATATACACATTTGCATAGAGAATTTGAGAAAGAAGAAGAAGGAGAGAAAGAATGAAAGAATTCTCATTAACCGTTATGAATAATGAATAATTTACACATGATATACTTTGTATAACTCAATGAGTGTGCACTTGAGGAGAACTAATGTTCCATAGTGGTGGTATAGAGTGATTTTTAAACACACCAATAGTTATGGGAGTGAAATTCCACCTAGTCTAGTCTCACAGGCAGTTATGGGAGTGAACTGCCACCTAGTTGAGTTAACTAGTCAACTAATATTTAGTTAATTGACTGAACATAGAATAGTGAGGAGTTAAATTAGGGAATCAAGGGTAATGTACCATTTTGGTGATGATCCCAAGGAAAGTGTGCATTAACTGGTGATGATCCCAATGTTGCATGGTGACAAAACCAATGCAACATCTAAACTCAACTCAACTTGTCAAACTGAAGTGTCAACTGAAAGAGAATATTCTCTAGGAGGAATATTCTCCCCTAAAACATAGGATATTGGATAATGACTAAGTATGAATAATAAACAATGAAAAACCTTAGGAAAAATAAATCCTAGGTGTGTGTGAAGTAACTCCAACAAAAGGAAAGATGAAATAAGAGGCTTCTCAAGAGTTGGAGTAGAAAATCCAACTTATGCAAGAAAAAATCCAAATTATAACCCTACAAAAAGTAGAATATATCTATAAGCTTAAAGTATATAACCAGAAGTGTCAACAACAATTGAGTAAAGAAAGAATATATTTGCAGGAGAAGAACATATATGTGGAAATTACAAAAGAAATAGTAAAAAAAATAGCTAAAGTATCTAAAGAGATATTGGAATGTTTTGTTAGGAAATGAGGGCACTTAAATGCTAAACCTAGCAGAAGAGGGGAATAAATATTTAATCAATAAAATAAATGACACAACAAACACATAGTACGCATATGTTTTAGCCTGGAAACCCAAAACAGGAAAACCAACATTCCTTGAGCATTCTACTCTCTTGTTGTCTTATTCATTCAAAATAAAAGGTTACATGTCTAACCTTGGTCCACACCTAAAACACAATCGAATTCATACTCTCTTTCTTACACAAGAACTACCTTGTAGCCAATTCGACTTGCATCTACATGACCAACAACCTCTAAAATGATTTCTCTAAATATTTTCAATTATTTTATTAGATTTTACAACATTACAACATGCCTTATTTATAGGATTTACAATAGGAAAAAACATAAATAAAAGGATCCCAAAAACAATTATAGATCCACGCATATCATTGGCTACAAATATCGTGAAACATGGGATTTTGTTACAGTCGACTACCAAGTCGGATTACCCATTGACTACCATTTGGCCTTCATTAAATATTCCATCGATTGCCACACACTCACCTATCGACCACTTTTTAGTTTACCTCTTCGAATTTTTGTCGATGTCTATACCATGTCGAAACACATTGACCTTCAAATTCTAATTTACCCGATCAAATCACCTCAACCTTAGACTTGTTTTCAATCCACCTCAAACTTTGACTCGATGTCGATTTACTTCGAATTTGATAGTCAGTCAATCCACGTCGATTGAAATTTCACTGCAAAGAATATAACAACCCAACATTCTCCCACTTGTTGTCTTCTTCACTGAAACTGAGAGACCTCTAAACTTTCATTCACAGACCCAAGGCGTCAATTTCCCATTTCCTCTCTTCATGAAGAGAAATTCACATCACTCACAGACTTGGTCAATGAGTCTTCTATGTTTTCCAAAGTGTCGACTTTCTCCAGTAGCACCTTTTTTATTTCCACCATGTCTCTCATGAAACTGTATTGTACATCAATTTGATTAGTCTTAGAATGATAATCAATGTTATTTTCCAAAAATATTGTGCTTTTCCTGTTGTAACTTATCTTCATAGATATCTTCTCAAACCTTATTCCTGAACACATCCTTTGCAACCATAATACTTATTTGCTTCCATGAGTGGCTTCCATGTATTCAAATTTTTTTGTTGACAAGGATACAAACTCTTGTTTCTTACTCATCCAACTGATTTCTCCACCAAGCGTTTTGAGCACATATCCACTAGTCGACCTCCATCGATCCATACCTCCAACCAAGTCGACATCGACAAAGAAATGTACATTTAATTCACTATAACCTACATGTTTTCCTGGTAGCATATAGAATAATATTTTGAATACTCTCTTGACAGTTGTCTAGTGCTCCTTCCCAAGTGTTGACATGTATCTTCTCAACACTCCCACTGCATGGGAAATGTATGGTCAAGTTCATAACATCACATACATTATAATACCAACAACACTTTAGTAGAGAACACGTTCCATGTCCTCTATTTATTCCTATGTCCTTGGAAACTATTCAATAATTATCCTTGCTCACAGAGGAATTGGCACCTTCACATGTTTTCAATACTGCATGTTGAAACATTTCAAAATTGTTTCAATATACTTCATCTGTTTCAACCAGAGATTTCTAGTTACTTGATCTCTCTTAATCTCCATTCTGAGAATGAATTTATATGGACCGATATCCTTCATGTCGAACATGGAGGATAGTTTCTTCTTCACCCCCTTTATTGCATCCATGTTGTTTACAATCAACAACATGTTCTCGACATAAAATTCTACATATATGAAACACCCATATTCTTATTTGGAATAAAAGTACTGATTAGATTTTTTTATAACAAATCCCAAACTAAGGATGTATGTGTCAAATGTTTGGTACCACATCCTTGGTGATTTCTTTATACCATAAAGGGATCTTTTAATTTTGCACACTAATTTTTTTTTTACCTTTACTACAAATCCTTTAGGTTATTTCATGTAGATTTCCTCTTGCAGGTCCCCATGTAGGAACGCTATCTTCACATCCATATTTTCTATTTCCAGATCAAATTTTGCATCCGAAGACATTAGTACTCTAATGGAAGTTAATTTTTCAACAAGGAAAAAAATCTCACTGAAGTTGACTCCTTCGATTTGGGAATATCCTTTTGCTACTAGTCGAGCTTTGGATTTCTCGACTTGACCTGTTGCATTCATATTATTCTTGAATACCCATTTTCTACCTATCGAATTTCGTCCACTACATAACTTGACTAAGTCCTATGCCTCATTATTATGCAAGGATTTCGTCTCTTTGAGCATGGAGTCCTTCCATAGTTTTCCCTCTAATGAGTTGACTACCTCCCCGACCGACTTAGGATCATCGTCAGTGGAAGTTAACACAAATTCAGAACAAAATTTGGGTGGAATATACCTTTCGAGTATTTTTCTTACTCTTTCTGAACTCCTTACAGTCGTGGTCAGTTGTTTCACCTCTTATTCTGATTCAATAGACTCACTTGAATAATTTTATTCATTCCTTAGTTCTAACCGCACCTTCTTTGGATTATTCTCGGTATGAAAATTTTCTTTAGGCTTGGACATACTTCTGATTTCTTGAAGAAAACATCTCGACTGTACATTTTTTTTATTAATGCATGATCCCAGAGCTTATATCTTTTCATTCCTTCTTTGTATCCAATGAAAATACATTTGACTGCCTTATTTTCCAACTTGCTCTTCTTTTCCTTGGGAACTTGCACAAATGAATCACTATCAAATACTTTTAGATGTGAAAATGAAGGTTTCTTACCTGAACATACCTCATGTGGAGTTGTGTCAACTAGCGCTGATGAAGGAGACATATTCACCAAATATTTTGCAGTGTCGACTACCTCCGCCGAAATTTTTTGTGTGAGCCCAACACCATAAAAATGCTCCTTTCCTTGTCCATCAATGTTATTTTCATCCTCTCATCAACTCCATTTTTTTATGGGGCATATGGTGTGGTATTTTAACATGCTATGCCACACTTCTTGCAAAACTGATCAAATTCTTTTCCATAGAAATCACCACCATTGTTAGTTCTCAACACCTTAATCTTCTTATCTGTCTGGTTTTCTAAAACAAATTTAAACTCTTTGAATTTATCGAAAACCTTTGATTTCTTCCTCAAGAAATTTATCCATTTCTTCCTAGAAAAATTATCTATGAAGGAGACATAATACAAGGATCCACCAAGTGAAGGCATGAAATAGGGACAAACACATCACTATGAACCAATTCTAGAATCCTATTTTCCCTTTTTTCTCCAGACGAGAATCTCACCCAACTTTATTTTCCATATATACAATGTTCACAAAATTCGACTTCTAAATTACATTCAGGAAAGTCTTCGACCATACTTTTGTTATGCATAGCTAGAATTAGTTTCTCTTGAATGTGTTCCATCCTCTCGTGCCATAGGATGGTCGAGTTGAATTTGTGATGAATTTTTGAGTCTGTTTGAATCGAATCAGATCGAGTCAATTCAAGTCGAGTTGAATTCGAGTCAAATTCAAGAAAATTGATGTTGTTTCATCCATTCAAGTCAACACTCCCTAGTAACTTGTACAGGGTTCCAATCTAAACTAGTTTAATTAATACCATCACACCTCTAACCATATTGCATGAATCCTTCTAAAATAGAGTGTAAAGTCTTGTATCACTCATATTGTTGACAAATATTAATTTTCTTTCCAAACCCGAAATGTGTAGCACACCTGGAAAGGTTCTATTCCTCCCATTTTGTAGTATCATTCGAGTTCTCCCTCGTTGGACAAATTTGGTTCTTGAGACGTCCCCCAAGAACACTTATCCTCTTTCATATTGTTCATATTCACATAAGCATTCACCATGTGGTGTCATATTATAGGATGATCCTAATTCAATCAACCAAACATATTGATCATACAGTGTACTGGTCAACACCAGGTACACATCGCCTCCCTTATTTAGAGTCTTCTTTCTCTCAGTCAACTGCTTCTCGTCAGATCCTGTACTAAATTCCATTTACTTTTACTTGTAGTCCCTTTTGTAATTCCCAAATTTACCACATTTCCAACATATTCTCATTGACTAAACATGGGATTTAGATCTACCCCTCTTCTTAGAATTTCTATTGGAGAATTTATCTTTATCACTGTCAACCAGTCGACCTCTCACCACTAAATAATCATTGGTAGATCTTTCTATGTTCTTCCTTATCATTTATTCTAACATTATATATGCAACCACATCTTCTAGCACTAATGTGGTTGTATTACTCCTGATAGCTATAACTAAGCTATCCGAGGAGTCTCGCAATGAACATAATAAGATAATAAATTTCTCCTCCTCGAAGATTTTAATATCCACATAAGATAATTGGACTATAATGGTATTAAATGAATTTAAATTCTTAGTAACTGAACTGCCATCACTCATCCTCAGAATATACAGTTTTCTTATGAGATATAACTTATTTATCGGGGATACATACTGGTACAATCTCCCCAACTTGTCCCATAGTTTCTTGGTCGAATCTTCACCTGATACATTCAACAATATTGAATATGCAAGACAATGTTGAATCATACTCCTTTCTCTTCTATTGTGTTTCTCCCATTCTTCCATCAACATACCTATCATCATGGTACCTAGATAGACTATTTTATATTGTTCTCGATCTACAAGGATATCTTCAAGTTTAAGCTTCCAAAGCTCAAAATTATGGGAATTTAAGTTTTCAATCTCTATTTTCGAGTTGCTCACCATTCTTTAACACAATTATTTAAAGACTTCTAGCTTACAAATATTATTTAACCTAGGGTTTTTCTCAAATCCAAGGTTGTTAACCCAAGCTCTGATACCACATGTTAGGAAATTAGGACACTTCCATGCTAAAACTAGTAGAAGAGAGGAAGAAATATTTAATCAAGAAAATAAATGACACAACAAACACATAGTACACAAAGATTTTACCTTGGAAACCCAAACCGAGAAAACCAACATTCCTTGAGCGTCCTTCTCTCTTGTTTTCTTATTCATCCAGAATAAAAGGTTACATGTCTAACCTTGGTCCACACCTAATACACAACCAACATCATGCCCTCTTTCATACACAAGAACAACCCTATATCCAATTCGGCTTACATCTACATGACCAACAACCTCTAAAAAAGTTTGTCTAAATATTTTCAATTCTTTGGTTATATTTTACAACATTACAACATGACTTCATTATAGGTTTTACATTAGGAAAAACCCTAAAGAAAAGGCTCCCAAAAATAGTTACATATCCACATAGATCATTGTCTACAAATCCTGTGAAACTTGAGATTCGGTTACAATCGACTACCAAGTCGGATTACCTGTCGACTACCTGTCGGATTTCATTTGGTCTTGAGTTGGTTGCACATGAACTCATGTTGAACTCTTGTTATTTGACCTATTTGATTTTTTTTTTATGTATTTTCCATGTCAAACCACCTCTACCTTCAACTTCGACATTACCTGGTCAAGTCACCTCGATCTTCAACTTGTTGTCGTTCCACCTCGACCTTAGACTTTCTTTCAATCCACCTCGACTTCAACTGTTAGTCGAAACACCTCAACTAATATTTCACTACAATGAATATAACAACCCAAAATGCAGACCATTATCCATAACATACACACTGTTCCTGAAACGAACAGTGGAACAAAAATCAGATTGCTCACCTGGCCAAAATACTGAAATTCAACCTTGATTCCCCCCTAGGCTCTCTAGATGCCTATCAGGGATGTAATCTAGAAGAAAGAGATAGACTATGTGAGTTATGATTCCATAAAATCATCTTTCCACACCCCTATAATTGGAGTCCTAAAAAAATAACACTCCTATGGATTAGAGCACAGTATTCCAGGCCTAAATATGTCATAAACACTCATCATAGCCTCTTTTTGGATAAAGATGTAGCTCTAGGATGGATGGAAAAACAAAAGGAAGAAATATAACATCTTGATGAATCACTCAGATTATTGGGAGAGGAATTAGCAGAGGCCTGGAATAGGAGATGACACTCTTTGACTCGTGATTTTCATATCAGATAAACTCATCCTCTCAATATCTTTCATATTTCCCTCCTAATAACACCCTAGTACAATGAAACTTTGAGGAAAATAAAAACTAAATGGATTGGGCTAAGGATGAGCCCTCCACTTATTCTCCCTATAGAACCTATGGCTAATCTCAATTCATAAAAGGAAGAAGAAGAATGGGTCAGCATTGTGAAGTATAAAGGATACCATGATCATCAATATATCACAAGATATGTCTCTTGGGATATGACACAGGAATTTAGTAGGAAGTGACATGATGGTGAAAAGTAAGAATTTGTTGAGTAGAAACAATACATTGTGCAACAATAGGGTGATGAGTAGAAGGAAAATATTGAACAAAATCATCTTAGTAAGAAATGACAAGATACACAGCAGTAGCAACAATAGGAAGAACAAAAAGACAATTTTTGGTTGCACAAAGGGTGTGCAAAATTTCAGCTAGGGGTGATGATGAGCCTCATTATTTCCCATTCTAAAGGCTCATCTTTGGAACATTTTTCCACCATAAAATGACTTAATGTTTTCTTTTAACCATATTTAATATCCACTCATGGGTATTTTGTATGTTTCTTAATGAATGTATGATTGAGGTGTATTTTTGTGTACAATATACCTTTTTGCACTAATGTTTTTTTCAAAATACATGTTCCCCCGACCAGGTCAAACTACAGGAGTGAAGGGTTCCAACCTCCTAGAAACAAGGTATTTTGTCTCCTCAAATTATATGTCAGCCAAATATTGGGGGAAATTTTCCATACCTACCTTAAAGAGTTCTCTCTATGCATTTATGACCACTTCTAATCAACAACAGTTCGAATATACAGATGTAAATTCATGAGATCCATTATTTAATGATTTCTCTCTCTCATTTAGAAAGGGAGGCCGAACTCTCTAGCTATATATAAGCCTCTAGTCTAGGAGAGGGATATAGAGAATTTTGGAAAAGTATTGTGTGGAGATTTTGTGAAGACTTGTATTGAGAACTTAGAGCTTTACTGCTCTTGATGTATTACTGATATTTATGAAATAAAGATGGTTTTTCTTTCATTCTATTAAGGTTTCTTTTAGGTTCCTTATGCTTCTTGGGTAGGGCCCATCCAAGAGGGCTCAAGGATCCTGCTACCGTTTCTATAGTTTTCATGTATATTAGTTAGTTCCTAGACAATATTTCATTGTCTCTTAAAGTTTGGTATAGCTTTTCATGATCAATTTCGGTTTTTGTTAATGTTGTGACTAATTGGCCAGTTGCAACAAAATCCTATAGAAATATTCAATAACCTTTTTGAGCACTCTTAAGTGCCTCCCAAGGTTAAGAACCCTAGATTCACTTCATTTATTTATACTCTAGCTTTGTTAATGCTTTTAAAGACTTGCACTACCTTTTAGACTCCATTTTTCTTCTTATAGGATTTTCCTATAGAAAATGTACAATTCTTGTAGAACTGCATAGTTCCTATAGAAATCTAATGTAGGCTTGTTTCGACTTCATTTCCTGATTTAGTTTAATCTTATTTTTCATAAAAACACAAATAAAAAATAAAAAGGACATTTAGACTGATATTGATAAAAGGGTTAGCTTGTCTTATTCATGCATTAGTGTAGCTTTACTTCTATTACAACTTTCTGTCACAACTTAGATTGAATTCATCTTTTCCCTTCAATTTAATACTTTTGATTAAGTATTCTTTAATGCAGTTAGAATAAGTTCTTTTCAAGAAATCTATATTAGTTGTACTTTAATATAAATGTGTTTCCTTTAAGAAATTATTTTAGAGTTTCTTTTTGTCACTTGATTGCCTACACATTTTCAGCATTTGATCTGTCTCAATCATTTTCTACCGACAATTTCATACTGCATATACAGTGCATAACACCTCTTAAGTTTGTAAAAACCTTAATTTGACAATTGAAGTAGGAAACAAAGGGTATAGTAAAATATTTTTGCTATTCTGTGGACCATCACCAAGTACTAGAGAGTATCTTCTCGGTTGTTGTTCTTGGTGGCACTATAGCAGTCAGGCACTCGAACAATTGATCTATGGGTTTTAGGATACCTAGTGTTAGATTCCTATAATTATAGGAGATCTAATGATTCAGATATCATTTGTGGGTCTCATGATGAAGTTCATGACTTACTTCTCTCTCATTTTTATTTTTCCTTTTACCCCTCCATTCATTTCGCCTGATCTTCCATCACCCTGTTGGATCCTTCATCCACCTTGATGTGCCCTTCATTCCCTCATCCTTCACTTCTTCTCACCTTCGCTATCTTCGTCCCTACATTTGCAATAAACCACCTTAGGATAAAAACATTAGGTTAGTAGTTAGATTAGACTTGTTATTAATAAATTAATTATTAATAAAATTAAATAATTAATAATTAAGTTAGTTTTTAATACTTAGGTTGGTTCTTTATTAATCACAGAAAAGAAAAACAATAAAACAAATAAAAATACATATAAATTAAAACAAAAACAAAATAGAAATAAAACATTAATAAAAACACATAAATAAATAAAATCAAACATGTATTAAAAAGAAACATAATACAAAACAAAACAAATTAAATAAATTAAAACATAAAAACAAAAAACATATAAAATAAAACAATAATAAAAAATATTAATTGAAAAAACAAATTAAAACACGTAATAAATAAAACAAAAAAGCTAAACGTAATAAAACATTAAAACAAAATAAAAATTAAAACAAAAATTAAAAAAGGAAAAGGAAAACACGTAAAAGAAACAAATAATAAAAAATTAAATAAAAAACAAAACAAAAAATAGAATGTCAAATCATTTCTCCCCCACCCGCAACTTAATATTCACACATCCCAAAAATTAATCCACGGATATAAAAAATTCCAGACCTCCCGTGCTTTTCGAACTTTAACGGAGGGGGGGGGTCCAGAATGGGGGTATTGAGAGGGAAACTTGTCACCTCCAGGTGATTTTGGACCCCCCCCCCCCCCCCCC
>ML783215.1:115981-126161 GCA_009831015.1 Picea engelmannii | reverse complement strand
CCGCCTCAGGGGGGGTCTGAAATACCACTTACCTCTCCAAAACCACCCTCCACCATTTTCACAAAACCGTTATTTTTCCAATTTTGACCAGTCTTCTTCTGAAGTGGATTATGGGAAAACGAAGATGAAATTTAAAAAAAAAAAAAAGAGGTTTTTGTTCAAAATGGGATGAAGAACAAAAACCTCTCCTGGGTTTTTCAAAGGTGCCACCAGTTGGAAGAATCGAGGCTGTCTTTCAGCCTCATTTTTCAGATTTCTGGTTTTTTCCTGTTACAGTCCTGATTTTGCGGGAGCTGTTTCAGCGAGGTGGAATCAAAATTTGAGAAACTGAAGGAGGTTTTTTCTCCAAACAAGCTAATATACAATAAAATCCTTCGGTTTTTTCACAGGTGTTACTGATTGGGAGAAATCAATGACTGAGCATACCCCTATTTTCAGCAAATTCGGCCAAATTTGCAGTGCCAGAGTTTTAGGGATTTTATGCTATTCTTGGCCGAGGTGGTTAAATTTGACCTTCTGAGCCTGGGGAGAGTATTTTTTATAAATTGTAGTGATTCAAATGTGTAAAATGGGTTGATCATTTCACCCATAAAGGTTGTTCTCTATAATTTTATAGATCCACCAGTAATACAAAGGAATTGATGCACAAGATTCTTGCGTCTGGACATTGGTGGTGTTTTTCTTGATATTTTAATGTTATCTTACTCTGTTATCACCTTGATTTCTAATTCCAACTGTTAAAAGGAAGTTAAAGAATAGAATTTACCTCGGGTACTCTGTATCTGTCCTTTTATCAGTCTGCATGTTATTCTTCTAATTTTGAGTTAAATAAATTCTTGAATGCTTCTTTACTTAAATGAACCTCTCACTTGTTCTATCTTTCCATCACATTTTATCTTAATCGATCCAGTATCTTGGCTATATCACCCTGTGAAGAAGCCCTTTAAAAGTTGATTATCTAACCTTAAGTTTTGACACAAACCCCATAGCCCAATGGGATTCTAAATCAATCATTCAGCCAAACACCTCAAATAAAAAACAAACCATGTTCTGCATAACTAGCCTAATATCCTATTTCAAACAAATCTGAATTGACAGAGAGATCCCTCTCTGAGTCTCAGAGGGCTAGATCCCTGACTTGAAGCGGTTTTGATGTTGCCTCTGTGACTGCCTCCACAGCCTTGGGCAAATTACAGAGTGCTAATAGAATGGCAACCATGCTGGGGAGCTTTCTCCAGTAGTACACTTCAAAGTTCCAAATCTGATCACTGATGGTGGACAGTGACTAGACACAAGAAGGCTAATATAATTCACTTGGTGACTCTAATCAGCTCCATATAGTGCCAACTCAAAGACTCCACTGGAGGAAGAACCTAAAGCATGGCCAAGCAGCCTAGAAAGACCAGGTACTCAAGCTCAAATTGCATTCAAGACATATTTGGTTTTATCTGCAATTATGTTTTGTCTTATTCTAAGCCTGATCAAAAGTATATTACTGAAGATTATATTGATCATCTGCAAATTGATGAGCCTCAAGAGATCAGATCCCCAATTGTAGATTATGTACATACTCATACACCTGTGCACATCTCAGATGCACTTGTAGAAGTCCTAGTGAGACATAAGCCTCCTTCTTTATCTCCTACTCTTGCTAAAGCTCCAGATGGTTGTAAGCCTCTTTCTTCACCTCCTGTACCTGTCAAAATCCTAGACAAATACAAACCCCTATATTTTCCTCCTATCCTCCATGACCTCCCTGCAAATTACACCAATAATCTGCCCAAGTTTGATGGAGAGGATGCCAATATCACTGTTGAAAAACACATCCAGAGGTTTGAAGATTTTCTTGACCTTTATGAGGTTGAATATGATGATGTTTGCATCATAATGTTTTCCCTATCATTGGGAGGTAAAGTCAAGAACTGGTTTAAAAATCTCCCAGCTGCAAGCATTAACAATTTCCATCAGTTTGTGCAAGTTTTCCTAGATCGATGGGTGATCATGAGAAATGCTTTTCTCATCCTGGAAGAGTATGACCATTTGAAAAGACAACTAGGGAAAATAGTACAACATTTTTTAGCAAGGTTCAATAAGATATATCATGCAATGTCTGCTGATATAAGACCACCCCCAATATCATCACACTTGCATTTCCCAGATGCCTTCGATCTTGAGATGGCATTCCAATTAAGAGAAAGGAACACTGCAAGCCTTGAAGAAATGCAGAACATTGCAGTTGATGTGGAGGCCAACTTGTTGATCAAAAGGCCAAAGGTAAAGAACAAAGAAAAGGAGCAGTTGAAGTCATCAGAAGCTAAACTAGACATTTTGGCCAGTGCCATGGAAGAGATGATGCAGAGGATCAATAGGAAAGATGAGCTTGTTGTCCAAAGACATCATGTTCCATTGATTTCAGAGAAATAAAAGGTCACTGTTCCCAAACATTTTGTTTCTCATCCTTGGTACCATGGTTTGGATAATGATTCTTTCATGTATTCAATTCACAACACAGTCAAAGATGAAGTTCCATCTCAACTTACAGAGGAACAACTAGCTAATATGATGTGCATGTTTGATGACTTTTCTTACTGGCATAATCTACCCAAGTGTGATCAGTATGATGATGATCATGAGGCTGAAATAGATGTTGACTGTTCAAAGAAACCAACAGCATGTTGTTGGCAGGAAGAAGATCAAATACAACTCAGATATGACAATCAACCTCTGCCCAATAATCATGATAGCGATGAGGAAAATGCAGAAAATTTTAGAGTAAGGGAAAAATCTTTGCCCTTATGTTTCTCATCTTTTCAATTTCTGAAAAGAAACTCTAGGCAAGTTGTGAATAGTGAAGACAATTTTTTTTATGATGAGTCACTAGAGGATGTCATTGATGACATGGGATCTATTTTAGACCCAAAATCACAATCACTATTTTCCCTTGATTTTCAAAGTCTAGATGGAAGTCTAGAGCTCAAAACAAGATTTGAAACAGTGGAATGTAATTCTGTCCCATTAGATTATAATTCATTTCAAATTTTCAAGGAGACTCTTGAATAAGTGTTGAAGGATAAATACATAATAATTCAGAAAATTTCATTTGAATCAATGCAAAAGTCTTGTCAGTCTTTTCAGGATCCAATACTTGATCGGTTGGATGACTTGTGTGGTTAAAATCATTCTTCATTCGCCAGTCATGAGCTAAAAAGATATTATGATATTGACATGATCATGCAGTCAACTACAGGGACGTGTTCAGTAGAAGTATCATTTCAGAACCCACCAGAACATTTGCAACCATATCAGGAAGTGCATGAGGATGCAAATAACATAGCTACAACATCAAATCATGAAGTTGAGTTGGCTAAATTTGAATATCCAGTAATAGGTCAAGCTTATCTTGATCCAATGGCTATTTATATGGAGAAATTTTTTACTGCGGAGCCCTAATCTATCTCTGGCATTACTTTTGTTCTTCAGGATTGTCAATGTCTTCGTTGTAAAGATCAATCACGTTTTCAGCAGTGGCCATTACACTTTGCAGTTTTGAAACTATGGACAAAAGGTCAAGTTGCCTTTTTGACTGTGCTAACAAGCAGTCAAGCAGTCCTCTGGTCTGAGCATCTACTTGATTGGCTTCATTGGCATTTTTGTATTATTTGATTTAGCATGATTCTCAGTAGTATAGGGTAGGTAGGAGAGTATGAATAAGCTCAGCTTTCCGAGCATCTCTTTTTCAGCAGTTTCATTTTGATGTGGTCTCAATTGAAGTATCAACGCAGGTATGAGTTGCAGAATAAGATTTTGGGATTAGCCCAATGAATAAAGCACCAGTCTGCATATTCAGAGTTCAGTGGTTCTTGACACCTCCTGAAAGAGATGCCATCCCTAGGTGGAGCCTATGTTAGAGTCCTATAATTATAGGATATTTGATGATTCAGATATCATTTGTGGGTCTCATGATGAAGTTCCTAGCTTGTTGGTCTCTCGTTTTTTTTTTTTTTTCCTTTTACCCCTCCATTCATTTTGCCTGATCCTCCATCACCCTGTTGCATCCTTCATCCACCTTGTTGCGCCCTTCATTCCCTCATCCTTCACTTGTGCTCCTCTTCGCTATATTTGTCCCTACATTTGCAATAAACCACCTTAGGATAAAAACATTAGGTTAGTAGTTAGATTAGACTTGTTATTAATAAATTAATTATTAATTAAATTAATTAATTAATAATTAAGTTAGTTGTTAATACTTAGGCTAGTGCTTTATTAATCACAGAAAAGAAAAACAATAAAACAGATAAAAATACATATAAATTAAAACAAAAACAAAATAGAAATAAAACATTAATAAAAACACATAAATAAATAAAATCAAACATGTATTAAAAAGAAACGTAATACAAAACAAAACAAATATTAAAACAAATTAAATAAATTAAAACATAAAAACAAAAAACATATAAAATAAAACAATAATAAAAAATATTAATTGAAAAAACAAATTAAAACACGTAATAAATAAAACAAAAAAGTTAAACGTAATAAAGCATTAAAACAAAATAAAAATAAAAAAAGGAAAAGGAAAACACGGAAAAGAAACAAATAATAAATAAATAAATAAAAACCAAAACAAAAAATAAAATGTCAAATCATTTTCCCCCCACCCGCAACTTAACATTCACACATCCCAAAAATTAATCCACGAAAAAAAAAATTATGGACCCCCCGTGATTTTCGAACTTTAACGGGGAGGTCCAGAATAGTGGTATTGGGAGGGACACTTGTCACCTCCAGGTGATTTCGAACAGACCCCCTCCCAATACCACTTACCACCTTAGGGGGGGTCTAGAATACCAATTACCTCTCCAAAACCACCCTCCACCATTTTCACAAAACCGTTGTTTTTCAAGTTTTGACCAGTCTTCTTCTGAAGCGGATTATGGGAAAACGAAGATGAAATTTAAAAAACAGAAAGAGGTTTTTGTTCAAAACAGGATGAAGAACAAAAACCTCTCCCATTTGTTTCAAAGTTGCCACTAGTTTGGAGAATCGAGGCTGTCTTTCAGCCTTATTTTTCAGATTTCTGGTTTTTTCCTGTTACAGTCCTGATTTTGCGGCAGCTGTTTCGGCGAGGTCGAATCGAAATTTGAGAAACTGAAGGAGGTTTTTTCTCCAGACAATATAATATACAATAAACGCCTTTAGTTTTTTCACAGGTGTCACTGATTGGGAGAAATCAATGACTGAGCATACCCTATTTTCAGCAAATTCAACCAAATTTGTAGTTCCGGATTTTTGGGGATTTTATGCTATTCTTGGTCGAGGTGGTTGAATTTGACCTTCTGAGCCTGGGGAGAGTCGTTTTTATAAATTGTAGTGATTCAAATGTGTAAAAGGGGTTGATCATTGCACCTAGAAAGGTTGTTCTCTATAATTTTATAGATCCACCAGTAATACAAAGGAATTGATGCACAGGATTCTTGCGTCTGGACATTGGAGGTGTTTTTCTTGGTATTTTAATATTTTCTTACTCTGTCATCACCTTGTTTTCTAATTCCAACTGTTAAAAGGAAGTTAAAGAACAAAATTCACCTCGGGTACTCTGTATCTGTCCTTTTATCAGTCATGTTATTTTTCTGATTTTGAGTTAAAGAAATTCTTGAATGCTTCTTTACTTAAATGAACCTCTCACTTGTTCTATCTTTCCATCACATTTTATCTTAATAGATCCAGTATCTTGGCTATCTCGCCCTGTGAAGAATCCCTTTAAAATTTGTTTATCTGACCTTAAGTTTTGACACAGACCCCATAGACCAATGGGATTCTAAAGCAATCATTCATCCAAACACCTCAAATAAAAAACAAACCTTGTTCTGCATAACTAGCCTAATATCCTATTTCAAACAAATCTAAATTTGACAGAGAGATCCCTCTCTGAGTCTCAGAGGGCTAGATCCCTGACTCAAAGCGGTTTTGATGTTTCCTCTATGACTGCCTCCATGGCCTTGGGCAAATTACAGAGTGCTAACACCTAGGATAGTCTGTGTACAGGTGTCGTCTAATGCGCTACTACTCGAAGGGGTACCAACAAGAGTTACAAGGGTTTCCAACAATATGAGCTTAAAAATCTCTTGTATTCCCTACATGTATGTTTCTCCGATCGTGGATTTATGCGTTGAATGATAGATCACTCTAGTTTTAAGATGTCGAAACATGTCTCTACCTTGAAAAAATTAACCCAGAATTACGGCCAAGGAAGGTGCTCTGATACTGCTTGTTAGGTACCATATCTATTATAATATAATAAAACACAAATACTACAGAGAACAATAGCGGAACAACAAAATATAAGGAACCAAAGAACAAAAATAATATTTTTCTTGATAGGAAATGATGTTCACTTTCCTCTTCGAGGGGGAAACCTCCAGCAGAGCAACGCTCTATTAAAATAATTCTATATAAAAATACTTATCATGCCCTCAACTTCTATTTATACTAAATATATCTACCAAAACAACAATCTAGAGGAAGATCTTTCTAGAAGCAGAAGTTTCTATTAGGTCTTCTTACATTTGACTTATTCTTCCTTATTACTAGGCCTTATTAATATAAACCTTTATTATATGAAAAATATATTATTCTACCTACATGAGTGGTTAGGGAGGTTAGTTACCTAACATCATTTGTGAAATAAACATCATAATTTCCATTCAACAAAAGAAAATTATCACCAAGGCAAACCCTATCAACATAATAATACATCACTTGGTATCCAAGATCCAATATCTATAGGAGGCGGTGAGGTCTACCATAAATAATAGTAACTATGATACAACCACATTCCCAAAGAGACCCCATGGACCCCACATAGTATCACCATTTGAAAATAGCATTGGAGGATCCCACCCATGGAAAGTGAGCAACAAGACCATGTTGTTCATGCACAACATGAATCTCCCAACTTCCTTGTCTTATCGTCTCTCTCTAATGAAAGAAATTGTCCCCCCTTCAAATTTTCCTATTAGAACCCTCACAATCTCTCCTTCATGTGAATGGATAATCTTAATTTCCCTTCCCCCTCTTCCTACCTTACTATTTGAAGTTTCTCTTTAGATCACTTCGGCTCGTTGATCCACACTTTAGCGAAATCCTTCTTTCTACACTGATACACAATGTACCAACAAACAAATCCTTTCTTCCACCTCCACATTGGCATGCAAATGATTTGTTCACCAACACATAGGTCGTTTTCCTGTAAACATGGCCAATGCACCGATGCACTTCCGCTAAATCTCATTGACACACGTCTCTATCATTAGTGAAGATTGCATTATCAACACCAACACATTAGTAATAGTGTCATGTGCATGCCTTTCACCATATAACTTCCCTCTACTCTCACTGATTCATTGTGTATTGACAACATCCCTGCCTTTCGCTTCGCTATAATCCATATCAGCGATGTTCATCTCTCCCTCATCGATGCATTTTTGGTTGATAAGTTTCCCTCTCCCTTCGTTGATGCACTAATAGAAAAATATTGACTCCTTGTTGTCTCGAAGAACATTGACAATGATATTCTTCCTCTCACCAACACTAACTTGGTCAACAAGACTCACCTTCTCCTTCAACCTATCTTATCCCCCTCTACCCTGGATCCTTCTTGTTGTGCCCATCAACCAGTCTCCTAACATTTTTCAATGATTGAGCTCTCCATCCCTAATTAGAAAACATATGAATAATTCTCATTATGCTTGATTTTCTTCATGGTCCCAATCATAATAAAATTGGTTTATGTCACCAACATCTTTAATCATGCATGATATACTAGCTTGTTTGCTTGACGTTTCTTTATTTTTGATGAAGTATTGATCGGGAAAGTCCCATCCAACTTCATATGAGTTAACCACATCACATGCTAGTCTTTCTCTGGCTATGAAACACACTTTGGAAGAAATTCAATCCTCCTAGATCCTAAAGGTGCTTAGTGTTCTGAACGTCAGTTGGTTGTTTTGGTGGATTAATAGGTTTTTTTGGTGGATTAATAGTTTAGTGTTACTGACGCATTACCTAAACTTCATTGGATGAATGGAGAAAATATACATGACAAATGACACATGATCGGATGAAATTTAAATTGGGTGAAGCAACGTCGAAAGCAAGACCTGAACTTTCATTAAAAAATGCATTTAAGCACAATTTTTCGGCGTCTGTCAAAATGAATTTTTCATCCCTGAGGAAGGCTAATTGTATGATTTTCATCATTTCGACTCCAATGCAACTCGCAGAATCAAAATATGATGCCCAAAAGTACAAGAATGGATCACCTAAGGTTTCTCGTCCAAACCAATCGAATCGGTCGTTACACAGACAAGATGTTTGTAAAGCATGGTTAATTGGATCTCCATAAGAACCTCTCCATGTTTTTCACAGCACAAAATATGGGACTCCAATCTGACATCATATGATAAACTTACAAGCATTAATTTTTTTCCACAATAACACTTGCATAAGGTTTAAGGTGATCGGTCAAAGTGTCCTTGCTCTTCTTCCACGTAGCCATGCAAAATTGCTTGAGTAAGATGTTCCTTCTCCTTTTGCTTTTCCTTCATGGAGGATGTTTGAAGATTAAAATTTTAATTTGAAATGATTTCCATAATCATTAATGAATACTACAGTGTCACTCATGTAATTCTTGGGTTACACATTTTTAATTTGTAATGAAATGATTTTAATCTAAATTAAAATAATGGGGGCGATGGCTCCAAATATCCATCAGAGGAAATGATATAAACTCCGCTGAAATCTATCGGAGGACTTGAAAGAAACATTGTTGAATCCATCGAAGTAGATGAGAGGAAGTTCGTCGCTTGCCATCGACAGACTTTGGAGGAACTTCGTCTCTCATCATCGGAGACCATGAAAGCAAGTACTTCACACTCAATCCAAAAGGTTAAGTTGATCTTCTCTGAAATCACTGGCAAGGTTGATAGCAAATCCTCCGATGAAAAACAGTCGACGAAGTTAATTGGAATTCGAAATACTTATTATTGACTCACTTAATATTAACTCCAACGCACATATCAGATAATTTAACATTAATTCCATCGATACACTCAGACCATATAACATTATACACTCAGACCATCTAACATTAAGTCTATCGACCAAGTCGGAGCACTTAGTATTAACTCCAGTGCTTATGGTCATGAGCGTAGTGTTTCAAAGCTTTTGTAGGCCATGTTTTTGGGTATTGAAACATCAATATCACAGGGGGCGTGACCCACAACCCCCTACATGCTGTAAAAGCATCCATAAGTGGAGTGAGCAGGGCGAAGTCATACCACACCACCTCTCCCCCTTTTCTTTTATTTAAATTCGATAGTCTTCATAGAGTAGTAGGGAGAAGGGGTGTGGCATGCCACCCCCTTCTCCTTTGTTTTAATATATTTCAATCTGTAAAATAAATAATCAAACATGCCATAAAGAAATGTGGAGTAGAGTAATTAATATATTTCAATGTTTAAAATAAATAATCAAACCTACCATAAAGAAATGTGGAGTGGAGTGAGGAAGCCCCCCTTTTCTTAAACAAATTTTATAGCCTAAAACATGTTTTGTTAATCAAAATATGTTCATCGCTCTGTTAGAATATTGAAAGGGGGGTGAATCAATATGAACATTTTATACCACTTTTAACCACAATATATATTATTTCACTTTATCAACAATGTTCAAGAGTTTATCATTAATGTATCACCTATGATTGCATTCAATATATATATCATAAGCATGTAATCATAAGCAACATCACATCAAAATCACATAAAGAAAAATGTGCACCAGTATTTACGTGGAAACTCAAACGGGAGAAAACCACATAATGTTTTCTTATATATATCAAGAATTCATTCATAGGAAGCACCAACTTCCCAATTCTCCGACTAGAACAGGAAGGAGGCTACAAACCCCTATTTACAGGTTGCAACCTTAAGGAAGCTATAATTACTTGAATTCTTTGGCTCCAATCAAAAGGAGGCTACAACCCCTTGGGTTCTCAGGCTCCAACCAGAAGGTGGCTACAACCACCTAGTTCTCATGCTCCAACCTGAAGGAAGCTCCAACTCCCTAATTCTTTGGCTTCAAATGAAAGGAGGCTACAACCCCCTTTCCTTGCCCTATC
>ML783215.1:18139-100506 GCA_009831015.1 Picea engelmannii | reverse complement strand
CTCAGTATTCCAACAATTGGTATCAAAGAAGGTTCCTTAAAGAAACAATTTAACCATTGGAAGGAAGATCATGGAGAGCAATAGTTTGTATAAGAATGAAATACCATAGTTTGATGGAATGAAATATGCATTATGGAGAACATGGATGAAACCATATGTACAAGCATAGGGAGTTGATGTTTGGAAACCATTAGTATATGGATACAAATATAATTCCACTCCCCCAACCTATAACACTGGAAATAAACTTATTCAAAACAATTTGAGGGCTAAAAATGCCATCCTGAATGGTTTGGTTGATTTAGTATATGTCAAAGTTATGCATTGTGATTATGCAAAGAAGATATGGGAAAAAAATTAGAATGTTTATGAAAGGGATGCCAAAGTCAAAGGAGCCAAGATTCAAACTTACATAGGTCAATTTGAACAATTGAATATGAAACAAGAGGAAGACATTGCAACCTACTTTCTACGAGTTGATGAAATAGTGAATGCTATTAAAGGTTTGGGAGAAGAAATGAAAGAACCAATCATTGTTCAAAGGTACTAAGGTCTGTAGAAATGAGATTTGATCCAAATATTTCATCCCTAGAAAAAGAGAAGACTTGGGTATGATAAACATGGATGACCTGCATGGAATATGTACAGCTTATTAAAGGAGGGAAGTACAAGAAAATCCATCCACAAAAGAAGCAACTTTTAAAGCATACAAAAGGAAAAAGAAGAAGAAAAAGATCGAATCAAAATCAAACTTTAGTTGTAGTGATAATTCATATTAGGATGAAGAAATATCCAACTTCGTAAGGAATTTTAAGATAGGAACTAACAAAGACAAAGTTATGCTTCCCTTAAAATGTTTCAATTGTGGTAAAATTGGTCATTTTGAAAATAAGTTTATGTATGCTAAGAAGCCAAATACTTATGAAGAGGAAGATCCCAATAAAGAAAAGAAATATCAAAAAGGAAGCAAAAGATACAAAAAGAAAGTCTTCAAGAAAAATATCTACTGAAGAGAAGACATTTATTCATCTGAGGAAGATGATGAAATCAATAGTGACTCAAAGAAATTACTATTTATGGATACATAAAATAAGAAAAATGATGAATAGGTTGAAGTGGATCTTGAGGAATAATCAATTAGTATTTTAGCTGAGCTAAAGAAAGAAAGCAAGAAAAAAAAAATCATTCAAAGAAGAAAACATCCACTTGAGAAGCCTACTTGAAGAAGAAAAAATAAAGGAAGAAGTAATGCAGATCCAGATGAGAAATAAAGAAAAAGAGTGTGAGATGCTCGAAAAGGAAATCATGACATTGAGACTTGAAGTCAACAACCTCATCAAGAACTTGAAAATTTCTTAGGTGTTAGAAAACATGATCAACAGTTAAATGCCATACAGTGACAAATCCAAAATAGGATACAAGAATGTTCATATTGAGGAAGGTCTAGGCTCCATGACAAAAGCAACATAAGAAAGGAGTTATGATGAAGTTCTCAAAGGAAGTAATCATGGTCAACAAGAATAAAAAAGGAATGAATACAGATGACCTTCTACATTCAGGAAACAAAGAAGCTTCAATCATTGTGAAAGAAACAACCAAAGAGAGTATCTTCGTCAGCCAAGGAAGAATTACAGAAGGACTACACCACTAAGAAGATCATTCACTCCCAGGTAAGTAAATTTATTTTATGGTCATTGTTTTAATTTTACTAACTTTGGACATAAAGTTCTAGATTGCAGGGCTTATGAAAGAAATGATTAGGCAAGAGATGCATATGTGGCTCCACATAATATTGAATGTTACAAATTCCACAACTATGGACACATAGCTCAAAATTGTAGAATAGTGATAAAGCCTCCCATAAAAAAAATATTGATGAAAGATACAAGAAGGATTGGAAAAGAAGTGAAGAAAAAGAAGAGAAGTTAAATGAAGAACATGTCCAAGGAATCATACTTACAGGATTCACAACAACACAAGATCATCAAGAATTTACAGGCAAAGTGGAAAGTGTCAGAATTCAGGAAGAGGATAAAGAAGAAGATGTCAGAACTTAGGATGATGACAAAATTTAGAAAGAGGATGAAGAGGGAGATGTCTCCCTAGATGAAGAATAAGATTATTTTACATCAGAGAAGGTATTATTCTGATCCATCCAGCTTGGAGACTCCTAGTAAACGTGAATATTGAACAAGGGGAGTCCATGCAGTAGTAGATATAGATTAGAGAACCATCCTTTAAGCATTGGTTGTAGAGACAGATTCAAAGCATTCAGATAACAAAAGTAGAGAGTAACAATTTGATTCATTGAGAAGTAGTGTTTCCACACATGTGTCAGTTGGCAGTTACACCTACATAAGGTTATTTTTGTATTACACATATGTATTCAGGCAGGGATATCTTCAGTACAAGTTGTTCCAGAAATGCAAAGTTTGATGAGAAGATAGATCATATCATTGGAAATATTTGATTCTGTATGATAAACATGAACATGTGATGATCAATTGTAGCATATTCAAGTGAATCCTTCATCATAGTTTAGTGAAAGATGGGTCAACATTTTGGATAGTTGAGTAGAAGGGTTATGAACAAGTTTGTGACATATGGACAGATATGGATTCTTGAGATGTTTAGTAGGTACAGGAAACACGGGTCATATGAATAACAACATATATACAATTGGAATAAGTGGAATCAGTTAGTTACAAAAATACAAAGCAGTGAAAGGAACAACAAAACATGGAAAGAGAAATAGTCAACCAAGGGTATGTCATCACAAGGACATTGTTGAACAATATGGTTAAGTAAACATGACAAGCAAATGAAGAAATGAAATTTTTAATGATTTATATATATGTCAGTGAAATTCAAGAGGAAGCACAAATGGACAATAAACAACATTGGAAGAGAGGAAAGGAAACATATATAGGTATCCCTACATTGATCCACATCTTACAGAAAATTCAAGGGAATACAAATCATCAAAGAGAGAGATCCATAAAGGAATATTAATAGCATACTGACAAGGAGACATACCCATAGGTAGAATACAGTATTAGGAGGATACATACTGACAAGGGGAGTTAACCTTTTCTGAAGGATGAAGAGAAATAAAATAGGCATAAATACCGGGGGAGAAACCCTAATAGAAGATACCCTTTTCCATTGATATCAAAGGGGGAGAGAAAAAAACATTAATGAGGAATGATGATCATAGGGGGAGCATGAGCATGAGTGTTTCCATGTCTAAGTGTTTGCATCAATGTTGGTGTCTCCATCATTGCCAAAGGGGGCGATTGTTGGAAAATTGGTTTGGACAGTTGGTTGTCATTGATGTCAACACTTGGAGAGTGATATTGGATATTGATGTCAACCCTTATAGATTGATGTCAACCCATGGATAAGTCCATAATCCCCAGATATGTGGACAAGATCATTGGAAAATTGGTTATCATGTGTATGATCGAGATTGATTGTGAGTTAGTTTTTTTTAGCATATGTGATGGATACATTTGATGAAGTCTACATGAAGCCCTAGAGGTATGGTTATGATACCCAAAGTTGAATTAGGTTTCTGGACATTAGGGATAGTGTGAATTCAAGTAAGACACTCATAGATGTACAATACTTGTCATTTCATTTCTAGTGATATGTGGAACATGACGTGGTTCCTCATGGTTAGGGAGATATGGCTTTGTGAATTTTGAACCCCCAAAGAATGGTCAAGAAGCCCCTAGTTGGTTAAAAGTATTTAATGAAAGGGTAAAGTGGTTGTAACAAGAAAGTTTAAGAGTCCCTAAAGTTAAGAAAATAGGTCCTAAAGTTAAGGAAATATGTTACCTAGAAAAAGTATAAATACACCTTAAGAAGTCTCTCATAAGCACATGATTTATACAGACAAGTTCATTGAATATATATATAATTGATCAAGTGATTATTATCTGAGGTAACAAAGGATATATGAGAAATTTTTTAAAGGGAATATGAAGTAAATAAGGTCACAATTGCAAGGGATGATGAAGTCTTGTGAGGATGTGTTCTAAGGTATGTTATTTACAGGTCACCTTACAATTTTCTCTATAATGTTTTCTATATAATGATTGAGATAGTGAAACCTGGAGGATATTTATATGACATATCAAGGTTCCTGTGGCTTAAATTTCATCTTCTGGGGCATTTTATTTTGGGAGTTACACTCCATGGAAGATAGGGTTTTTGGCTAGTCTAGGAACTAGTCTTAAACATGTGTTCTAGGTAAAAAGGTAATAAATTATTCATAGAATATACAAATTCCATGAGAACAAATGAATTGGCTAGAGTATAGGCATTAGTATTTTTTGTGTGATTTTTAGATCCATTTATCAAATATTACGCGCCTGGCATGCTCTACACATTTTCTCTCTATAATAAGATAGAATTCAACAGGGTCTACCATTTTTGCTATAAATCCTTTTATGTGAGGTTCCAAGCAGTGAAATATGGATGAATTGTAGAGACGATATTGAATAATATTGTGTACCATTTTCAGACCTTTATTTATTACATATATGGAGTTATTCTTGTTTAAATTTAGGGTTTGTGACTAATCCAAAAACTAGTCCCGTGAGACTAAGGTAAAGTTTGATGAAGATGATATTCTCTTGTTTTTGAAGTTGACGGAGGTCTGCAGGCATGTTACAAAATTACAGGTGTTATCACTCTATAAATTTCTTTGGCTAAGGAATAAAATCATAGAGGTAACCACAAACCACTTGGAAACTAAAAGCTAGCCCTTCCAGTTTCAGAGAGGGCACTCTCTTTCAAATCAATCACTAAAAGGACTGATTTGGATTCATGCTAAAAGGATAGATCTATAAATTTGAAATGAATTTAATGAGTTGGTGGCAGATCAGATTAAAGATCCATTGGGCAATGGAGTCATAGGATCAGAGACTAATAAAGGAATGAACATTGGTTAATTGGAAAATTTCTTATTAGAGGCAAGGTAGAAAATACTTCTTTATACCAATTAAATGTCATTGTGGTGGAAAATTTAGATAGAAAACACTAATCCCTTAGGGAATCTAACATGGATAAATTCCAAGGAAATTATAGCAGAAACAGAGAAGGAAAATACATGCCTAGAGCATCAGATTCAGATGAGTTCATACACATGCATTTCACTTTAACATATAGAAGAAAACATGAAACATAAATTGATTAAGACAATGGAAAAACATGCACAATAGCAAAACAAGGATACAAGAGAAATAATTACATGAATCTATGATGACAATTTCTAGGTACTTCTGGTTCAACAATTTGCATTAGTCTCATAAAATAATTTACAATGCACACAATAACTTCTTGTCACAAACTCCACCCATTTTTACATTCTCTTTATGATAATATATAGACAAATTTCATATCAAATCTTAAGGAGGTAGAAATACTTCCTCAACTAAAGATAGGAAGAGGTTACAATAGCTTCAGAAATAATATTTGGCAAAATCTATCCATATCCTACTTTCCAGGATTTAGATTTTGACCAACTAAAATTGTGCTAACTGAAGAGAAAATCATGGGATTTGGTAGAAAAATATTCAAACTTCATCATCCAAATCAATTTGGAGTCAATTATGTCAAGTTGGAGTTCCACCAAGTTGAATTTCTAAAAGTTCTAGAACTTGTCAACAAATCTGACTTGGCGAAATTATGGAAAATAGGCCTCAAAGATGACATCATATATCCCAACTCATGATAGTTGTGTAAAATGTGGGAGAGGTTTTTGTTATTGGGTCTGTTCTTGACAAAAACCTCTTTGGTTTTTAAAACATTATTCTCTAGATTCTTGAAATCGGCACCCAAAGATGATTACTAAAACATGAAATCGTTAAATTCTTAAATATAGAAAAATTGGATGTAAAGATTCATTCCAATATTCCAAAATATGACACCTATTGCAAATATGAGAGAGGTTTTTGTTATTGTGTCTGTTCCTGAAAAAAATCTCTCTATGTTTTTCAAAACTCCTCTTGAGCTTTTCATAAAACTATCTTGAAGTTGATTTCTAAAACATTTAGAAACACAACATGCTATGTCACAATTGTGCATCAAGGTTGTTGCGCAACAGTAACCTACAATAGAAACACAACAAACTTGCGCAACAAAGGATCTTTGTCACACGTTTTCCACATTTTCTGATATTTTCTTATGGATGATGATGGTTGATGGAAAATTTTGTCTTATGATGATGATAGGTGGCCTTATAACCTCTGCAGCCTCTTTCAAAACATCATTGCCTTCACAAATGTTTAAAACCCTAATGTGTCTCAATATTGAAAAAATGAAGCTACACTTCCTTTGACTGATAGACTTGATTTTTTTTATGCATCCATAGTATTTATTTCATCATCATCCCACTGATTAAACTTTGGAAAGAAAAACTTAGCCCGCTTACTGACTCCAAACATACTACAAAAGGATTCTCATAAGAATACCTATTGATCTAATTTTTTAGCAACACTTTAACTGTTCTCTTGTCTTCATGAAAATCCAAATGTTGGCCTTCATGGAAAGGTTGAAACATCTGATGAGATTGTTGCAATGAAAAACCTACTGACAAGAAGGACATGGCTGACTTGAACACCATTTGATTATCAATGTTATTTTCAGATTTAAAACTGATCATATGTTGCAAATTTTGATTGTTGAAACCCTCCATATAACATGCTACAGGGTCATGAAACACATGAGAAGGTTTCTGCAATTTGTTGTCAATTTGTTCCAATGAGGTTACATGATCTTGCATTATCTCACACCCCTTTGCTTTAGTGGTTATTTTGAAATTTTCTTTTAATAGTTCAAATGAAGCAAAGCACAAAGGTAGGGATTTCCATCATCAAATTCATTGTTTTGCTCATTTCCATTGCCATAACTACAATATGCAGGCTGGGTGATCCCATGGGATTGTTGAAACTGAACACTTCATTATGGAGAACATCCATCTGACTACTTTGAAAAAACAACCTCATATTTATCATTACATTCATCATATTTAGGTTCACCAAAAATATCTCTAATGTCATCAACCAGGAAAAAACTTGGGACATCAACTTTCTCTTCATCAAGTTGGTCTGCAAATTCACATTCATGATTGTCTACAAGTACATACATAAAATAATCAATTTCCTGCTCATGATGACATGGATCCAAATTCAAATCAGTATTAAAACAATTTGGGCCATCAACTTCTTCTGCAAAACCATTAGCATTTAAAACTTCAAGGAAATGCATGATCTTAATAATCCTCTACTCAAAATTATCATCAAATGTTTCTTGTTCATGCTCAGTCTCGTTTTCTTCAGAATCCAACTCTTCATCCTCAAAATACTCAGATAACTTACCGCAAGCTCGTAAATTGTCTTCAAACTCCTTAGCATCAATGAACATCTGCTAGAAAATAACAAACCTCCTCTCCATAAGGAGAAAAGACAAATCTGGATGAAAGGTTGTTGCATAATGGAGCATGGAAACAACTTATGGAGGTTTGACTTATTTAGGCATGTTATAATACAAGCTATGTAATATCCCCAACAACGAGCCTTGTTGTAATCATGTTTATGAATTGTAAATCATGTTTTATAGGCTGGTGAGCCAAGTATTGATAAGCTGGTGGGATTTTGTGTTTATTAGGTCGGAGAGCCTAAGTATTAAGGCCAAAAGCCTGATTTTGTAATTGTAATTATGCAGATCATTAATATAATATATGAACATCGCTGTGTGTAGACCAACCACAAAGAAAGAGTTATGGGGGACTAAGCTTCCACAAAGAGGGTAAGGGAAAAAGGGGTTGGAAGGTTGGAAGAGGGGCTAAGCTTAGGGGCTTGAGTCCTTAGGAATAATAATTTATTATTATTCCAAAAGCTATGTTAAATGTATGTTTTTATCCTAAGTTCCTAGAAGGGGGAACATATGCAAAAGGGAACACATGCTAATGGAGCACATGGAGCCTTATGGACGACATGTGTCGGCCCAAGCACATGCAATTTAACCCAAGAATTGATCCATGATGGGGGTTCGTTCCCCATTTTTCCATCCATGGTCTGAATCGAGGATCTCTGCATCTGAGTTCTGTAAGCCTCACGCAGATCTGAAACCTGAATCCTATGATGTTTCCTTGAGAAGTCGATACACCCTCTGCCTGAAATGTTGAGTCTATGTTCGACCTCTGTCTGAATTTCTTGTCACGCATCCTGCAAATGGGCGTTACCTGAATCATGTTGTGTCTTAGTGGCCTGTTGTTGTTTCCTGGTTCCACACCCAATTTTCCTATTGGTGTATTCACCCGTGAGTTAGCCAAAAGATGTTGTTGTTGTTGTTATCTTGAACTTGTGGTAATTGAGTTGAAAACGGATTAAAGAACTGGGTTGTCAGGCCCGTGGTAGAAGAGGCAAGTTTTCAGGCTTATGAGCAACACTCTCTAGGTGAGGGATTCTACTGGGGAGTGGTTTTCTCCCAGAGAGAGTCCAGCACCAACTACGGAGCTCTAAGAATTCATGATTTGGCCTGTTTCCAAGGCCTAGAAGGGAGGTGAAGCACCGATGGACTATTCTTATGAAGGTGTATACTCCCAGGAAGAATAGGCATGTGGGGAATGAGATTCCATGAGTAGAGGGCATAAGAAGGATTCTGGGGAAAATCCATCCGACCGCTCTGTGCAGTTTTCCTGTAACCTCATCCTAGTCTAGCATTCCCTTACCTTGGGTGGAGCTTAGTCCCAGCTCAGGGATGATCCACTGTTCAGCATGATGAGAAATGAGGTCTAAGGTTGGGAGGTTCATGGAAAGTCTACATGTGGTTGGTGGAGTTACTACATTTTCAATGATAAGTATATGCATGTGTTTAATTTCAATTAAAATGCATGTCTATGATGCTTGCAATATTATCATGTATTACTTTGCAATGATATTTACTGTTGATTCCATTAATTTTGTATGTTAGTAGTAATTATATGTTTACTCTGTTAAGCCATTCAACTTCATTTAAATGCATACTATATAATTATGATAATGTTTCCGCTTAGTAGCATTTCTCGACAGAGTGGGTTGATGTTCGGGGACGTTAAAATATGGTATCAGAGCCCAAGGTTTCAACGCTGATCCTGGATGGGCCGGATAAGTGGTCTTTGGACCCAAGGTTTTGAGAGGAAATTGTTTCTCGAGGACTAATTTTAAACCTTAGAATGTTTATGAGTGCCAATGGGTTACTTGGTCGTGTACGAAGCTCAGGAGGAGTAGCGGTAGAACAAAATTGTTGTCGGCATAGTATTTGACCACAGAGAGAGAGTGCTCAACACTTGGGGTGTGGGAGTCATAGGATCTTTTCGGACAGAAAGGAAATTCATCACAACCGTTAGATTTGGAGAAGGTACAGGAGGGTTATCCTGGAAAACATTCATATTTCAGCAATCAGGAGAAGCGAGGTGTGTGGAGGCACAAACCCGAAACTCCAAAGTCCTGAGAAGATTTACATAATAGATCTGGGAAAAAGATCTCATATGTTGGATCAAGCAGAAGAGAAGAGGCTAATTTCAGGACTTTGGTTGTCTAGAGAACTAGGATGTGCTGGTGCACAAACTCCCGAAGCCCGAAATCGCAAAGTCCCAAAAAGATGAAGTAGTGGGTCATGCTGACGCCACTTGGATGGACGTGGACAGATGGGATGTGTACCACATGCTAGTGGGCCCCAAAGGAAAAGTAGATGAAGTGGGGCTAGATGGCGTCACCTGAGGTAACGTGGACCTTCTTCAGTACACCATGTGTCACCACCGTGGTTGGTGATAGCTGTGCTATGGGCCCGGAGGCTAGAAAGGTCAGAAGTTAGGAAGTCAGGAGTTGGAGAGGGAAGCGAGTGTGGGAGCCTCCAGGACAAAAATCCTGAAACCCTGAGACCCAAAAATCTGAAGTCTCGATCAGAGAACCTTGAGATCTAGTGCTTGGTCATGAACCATGGACGCTTGGGTTTGGAAACTGAGAAAAAAAGGGCTAAGGCCTGAGTGCACTATAGAGCCGATCAGAGCTCGGAAAATTCATGTAAACTGAACGTTTTCTTGAATCAAGTTGTTTATGAATGTTGTGGGATTTGTTAAGGAATAATGACCTGACAAATTCTGGTTGTCTACACATTTTATTTGCAGAATTTTAGTGAGTACCAAAATCGGATAGAGTTTCCACTAAGCGAAAAAGAAATGGAGAAGACGCAGAGTGATTCCAGTTTTGAGGATGAATCAAAAGGAATGGGTGTCCATTTGGGAGTTGAAGGATTGAAATCCAATGGACATGGAGAAGAGATAGATAAGGAAGGAAACATGAGGAAGATAATTGAAGGATTGCAAAATGATGCCCAAACTCGTCGAGCAGATAGAAGAAAGCTCAGAAAAACTCTGGAAAAACAAGGTGAATTCAACATAAAGTTGTTAAAGAGTTTTAAGAGAATAGAAAAGAAGTTGGATAAGGAGAGTGACTGGAACAGAACATGGATTCACTAGACTTCTGAGGGAAGAAGATCAAGGAGTGTGGGTAGAAACCATCATCACTCCCAAGGTCGCTCCAAGAGAAGGACACATAGTGGTTCAAGCCCATCCCCTACCAGAAAGCACAAGAGATCTGGAGTGATGAATTGAAGGGAGATATGAACAAGATTAAGCCTCCTACGTTTGATGGAGAACATCAGAATGAGGAAGATGTTGAAACATGGTTGCTTGGTATGACGAAATACTTTCAACTACATAATTATTCCTCTCATGCAGAAGGAAGAATTGTGATGTATCAACTGAAAGGAAAAGAATCCATGTGGTGGGATCAACTTGTGCAGGTGCAACACATTAGAAAGAAATATATCACTTGGAAGGAATTCAAGAGGTATTTAGAGAAGAAGTATTTGACCAAGAGATATTATGACAGGAAGATGAAAGAGTTCTTTGAACTCAATAAAGGAAGCATGACCATTGATGAGTATGAACGTAGGTTTTTGGAATTGTTGAAGTATGTTTCGTTCATCAAAGAAGAAACTGTCAAGATTCAAAGGTATCTAAGTGGATTGCCACCTTCCATTGGGGACAATATCTAGTATGATGACCCAAAAACCATGGAAGAAATGATAAGAAGAGAGAAATGCTTATATGAGTAGTAAAGAGAAAAGCCTACCTTTCGGAAGGCTTGGGATGACCAGAGGAAGTTCAAGAAAGAATAGAGGCAGAAGGGAGACAAACCTCCCTTTTTCAAAAACATTCCTCAAGGACAACCATCGTTTAAAGAAACGAGAATGGCTGAAGTAGGGGAACAAAGGCCAAGACAAAATCCCATTCAATGTTGGGGTTGTCAAGGAAACCATAAGTACATATATTGTCCCCACAAAAATGGAAAAGTGAGAGCTTTCCATAATGTTCAGCAAGATGAAATAGTGGAGGACATGGGCATTAGAATGCCAAGGATCTATGCAGCCTTGAACAACAAGAAATGTTAATTTCAATCACACATGTTTGAAGTAGAAGGTATGATTAACAACCAACCATTTACTATTTTAATTGATTCAGGGGCTAGCCATAGTTATGTAGATCCTAGAGTGGTGGAAACTTTTTATTTGTCAAGAAGCAAACATGAAAATTATTGTTTAGTGCATTTGGCTACAGGAACCAAGAGAAAAGTCACTGAGTTAGTTAAGTCCTGTCCAGTGGATATGAAGGGACTGAGCACAAAGGTTGAATTGACTGTTCTACCTTTAGGGTCTTATGACTGTCTAATTGGGATGGATTGGTTGGACCAACACCATGCCATCTTGGACTGTCGTAACAAGGCATTCACTTTCCTCGATGAGGAAGGGAATCAAAAAATAGTCCAAGGAATTCCCAGGGTTGTTGCTATCAGAGATATCTCAACAATGCAGCTGAAGAAGTGCTACAGAAAAGGCTGTCAATTATTTGCAGCCCATGTGGAGGAAGAATCTAGGGATGAAGTCTCGAATATTGGAGATCATGTGGTACCAAAAGAGTTTGAATATGTATTTAAGGAGGTACCTAGATTTCCTCCGAAGAGAGATATGGATTTCTCTATAAATTTGATGCATGGAGAAGCTCCAGTGTCGAAAGCTCCTTACAGAATGAGTACGCCAAAGCTGAAAAAGTTGCAATTGAAGCTTGAAGTGATTCTGAAGAAGGGGTACATATGCCCAAGTGTGTCACCTTGGGGATCCCTGGTCCTGGTCATGAAGAAGAAGGATGGAACATTGAGGTTGTGTATTGATTCCAAACAGTTAAACAAAGTAATTGTTAAGAACAAGTATCCTCTACCGAGGATTGATGACCTCTTTGATCAGTTGAAGAATGTGAAGATATTTTTGAAGATAGACCTCAGGTCGGGATATCACCAGGTAAGGATAAAGGATGAAGACATCAACAAGACTGCCTTTAGAATAAGGTATGGTCATTACGGGTTCACAGTGGTGCCCTTTGCGTTGTCGAACACACCTGTTGTTTTTATGTGTTTGATGAATGGTGTATTCAGGGACTATCTAGACAAGTTTTTCATAGTCTTTTTGGATGAAATTCTGGTGTATTCCAAGTTGGAGGAATATCATGAGAAACATCTGAGGATGGTTCTGCAAGTGCTAAGAGAGCACCAACTATATGCCAAGTTGAGAAAATGCTCGTTTTATAAAAAACCGATCCATTACTTGGGGCGTATTATTTCGAAGGATGGGATAGTTGTAGATCCTGAGAAGATTGAGGCCATCAGAGAATGGTCAATGCCAAAGAACGTGACAAAAGTCAGCTCCTTTATGGGTCTAGCTGGTTATTACAGAAGGTTTATCGTAGGGTTATCGAAGATAGCTCACCTTATCACTTCCTTACAAAGGAAGGAGAAGCAATTTCAGTGAACAGAGGTTTCTGAGAGAAGCTTCTAGCGATTGAATTAACTGTTAACGAGTGCTCCAATCCTGAGGATTGCAGATCCAAAAAAATAATGTGTAGTGTGTACAAACGCATTAAATGAAGGACTGGGAGGAGTTCTTAGTTAGAATGGATTCATAGTTTGTTATGAATTCAATAAGTTGAAAGAGCATGAAAGGAAATATGCAACTCATGATTTGGAGTTGGTAGCCATTATATACGCTCTAAAGAAATGGAGATATTACCTCATGGGAAGAAGGTCTGAACTGAGAACAGAACATAATGGTCTGAAGTATTTGTTTGAACAAACAACCTTGAATGCTAGACAGAGTAGGTGGTTGGAATTTATCTATGAATACCACTTTGATATCAGGCATATCAAAGAGAAGGAAAACAAAGTGGTTGATGCACTTAGTAGGAGAGTGCATGAATTACATGCTGCAACCATTAGCATATACCGAACTGATATTAAAAGCATAATTTCAGAGGCTGCAAATATAGATTTGTAGTACGGAGATTTGGTAGCAAAGCTACAACAAGGTAAGATGCCAAAGAAAGTAGAGAATTATAAGTTGGAAATTGACGAAACACTTATGTACAAGAACAAAATATATGTACCTAAAGTTCAGGATTTGAAACTTGCAATTTTGCATGAAATGCATAATGTGCCTTATGAAGGGCACCCTGGATATCAGAAAACTGTGGCAGCAGTCAAGAACCCTTAATTTTAGCCAGGTATGAAGAAAAAGATTTTTGAATATATCGCCCGATGTATGGAGTGTCAGAAGGTTAAAGCTGAGCACATAAACCCAACAGTTTTGCTGCAACCTTTACCCATTTCTGATTGGAAGTGGGAAGTGGTGACAATGGATTTCATCACAAGATTTCCTAGAACAGGCAAGAAACATGATTCAATCATGGTGGTAGTGGACAAGCTTACAAAAGCTTCCCATTTTATTCCACTAAAGACTACTCACAAGGTAGCGGATGTTGCTGATATTTTTATGAGGAAAGTAGCATGATTGCACAGAATCCCTAAGACAATTGTGTCTGACAGAGACCTCAAATTTACCTCAAATTTCTGGAAGGGTTTTCTCAAAGGATTCAGAATGAATATGAACTTTATCACAACTTATCGTCATGAGTCTAATGGGAATATAGAGAGGGTGAATAGAGTAATAGAAGACACGCTAAGGATGTATGTGATGGACAAACCATTGAAATGGGAAGACTACCTAGACTTGGTAGAATTCACCTACAATAATGGGTATCAAGCATTGTTGAATATGAGCCCATTTGAAGCACTTTTTGGAAGAAAGTGAAATACTCCAATAAGCTGGGATAGTCTAGTTGACAGGGCAGTAGTTGGACTAGAGTTGCTCAAGGAAATGGAAGAACAAATGCTAAAAATTAAGCATAATTTAAAAGCTGCCCAAGACAGGCAAAAAATTTATGTTTATAAGAACAGAATCCACAGAGAGTTTAAAGTGGGCGATCATGTTTTCCTGAAAGTAAAAGCTAACAGAAGTTCCCTGAAGCTGGGAAACTGCGCCAAGTTGGCAGCTAGATTTTGTGGGCTAGTTGAAATCCTGGAAAGGATGGGCCAGTTGCATGCATGCTTACATTACCTGCAGCCATGAATGTACATAATGTGTTTCACGTTTCATTGCTTAAGAAATATATACCTGATGCTAATTGTGTAATTGATTGGAATGTGATTCAGGTGGAATAGGAAGGTGTCCTGCAAGTGGATCCTGTGCACATATTGGACCGGAAAAACAGATAGCTCTGGAATCGAGCCACAGGGCTTGTAAAGGTCTAGTGGACCTGGTACAGTCCTGAGGACGTGACTTGGGAACATGAAGGTGCTATGCGGGTAGAATATCCGCATCTTTTTGAAGATTTTGGAAATCTTGCTGATGATGTGTAAAATTTTCACTGAGGACAGTGCAAAAATAAGGGGAGGGTATTGTAATATCCCCAAGAACGAGCCTTGTTGTATTCTTGTTTAGGAATTGTAAATCCTGTTTTGTAGGCTAGTGAGCCAAGTATTGAAAAGATGGTGGGATTATCTGTTTATTAGGCCAGAGAGCCTAAGTATTAAGGCCAGAAGCCAAATTTTGTATATGTAATTATGCAAATCATTAATATAATATATGAACATCACTGCATGCAGACCAACCACAAAGAAAGAGTGATGGGGGACTAAGCTTCCACAGAGAGGTTAAGGGAAAAAGGGGCTGGAAGGTTGGAAGAGGGGCTAAGCTTAGGGGCTTTTATTATTCCAAAAGCTATGTGAAATGTATGTTTTTATCCTAAGTTCTTGGAAGGGGGAACATGTGAAAAAGGGAACTCATGCTAATGGAGCGCATGCAACCTCATGGGCGACATGTGTTGGCCCAGGCACATGTAATTTAACCCAAGAATTGAGATGTGATAGGGGTTCGTTCCCCATTCCGTCGTCCGCTGTCTGAACCGAGGATCTTTGCATATGAGTTCCATAAGCCTCATGCAACTCTGAAACCTGAAGCTTGTGATGTTTTCATGAGAAGTCGATACACCCTCTGCCCGAACTGTTGAGTTTGTGTTCGACCTCTATGTAAATTTCTTATCATGCATCCTGCAAAGGGGTGTTACCTGAACCATGCCGTGTCTTAGTGGCCTCTTGTTGTTTCCTCATTCAACACCCAATTTTCCTGTTGCTGATGTCACCCGTGAGTTAGACAAAAGTAATTTTTGCTATTGTTATCTTGAACTTGTGGTAATTGAGTTGAAAATGAATTGAAGAACTAGGTTGTCAGACCCGTGGTAGAGAGGCAGGTTGTCATGCCTATGAGAAACTCTCTCCAGGTGAGGGAGTTTGCTAGGGAGTGGTTTTCTCCCAAAGAGAGTCGATCACCAGCCAAAGAGTTATGAGAATTCCTAATCCAGCCTATTTTTGAGGCCCTGAAGGGATGTGAAGCACCGATGGATTGTGCTTGTGAAGGCGTATACTCCCGAGTGGAACATGCATGTGGGGAATGAGAGTCCGTGAGTAGTGGGCGTAAGAAGCCTTCTAGGGAGAATCCATCGGATCACTCTGTGCAATTTTCCTATAACCTCACCCTAGTATAGCATTCCCTTACCTTGGGTGGAGCTTATTCCTAGCTCACGGGTGACCCACTGTTGAACGTGATGAGCAGTGAGGTCTAAGGATGGGAGGTTCGTGGAAAGTATGCACGTGGTTGGTGGAGTTACTACAGTTTCAAGGATAAGTATATGCATGTGTTTAATTTCAATTAAAATACATGTCTGTCATGCTTGCAATATTATCATGTATACCACTGCGATGATATTTACTGTTGATTCCATTAATTTTGTATGTTAGCAGTAATTATATGTTTACTTTGTTAATCCATTTAACTTCATTTAAATTCATACTATATAGGTATGAGGATGTTTCCGCATAGTAGCATTGCCCGAAAGAGTGGGTTGATGGCCGGGGACATTACAAACTGGAAAATCTCATGTTGAACACATAGATTGTTTCATTTATCTACCTCTTCATAGCATTAAATTCATAAAAATATTGATCCAATGACTTTATTTCACCCCAAAACTTCAGACAAACATCCTTTAATTCCTTCCATGAGATGATGGTCTCTAGATTGAAGTGTTTAAACCAGTCTTTGTTATCCCCTTTCAAGGATTGAGAGAAGGCCTTCATACAAACATCATCACGATCAATCTCAAACAAATCTATAAAATGTTCAAAATCTTGGATGTGATTTCCAGCTGAAAATTTATCAGGTTCTCCACCAAACTTAGGCACGCATTTGTAGTGGCTTGGAGGAAAATTATGAAGAATAGAAGGGAATTTTAAACCTTTGTATCTCTGTTGAATCTTGGAAGGTGTTGGATTATGAAGTGGATATGTTAGATCAGATTTAATATCTTGAGGTTCACCAGCTTTGTTATGGTCATCGTATGATTAGGGAGAAGGATCTTGTTCAGGATCAACAATGCAAGAAGAAAGTGTGTCTATAGTTTTTAAAGAAGGATATATGAATGTAGATTTATGGTCTTCGTTTGAATGCAACAAGTAAAGAATTATTATTTTGAAAAACTTAGGAAAACACAAAAATATATTGATGAAGCAGAAAAGTACTTCTTGGATAAAACTCAATGTTAAATACTTGGACTTTCCATTGTGTCCTTTCATATCTCTGTCAACAGGTCTCATTCTCTACTAAAGTCTCTAAATATGATTTGAAGCTTGATTGGAGTCGTCGGATGAATGATATACAACCTCCTTGTGTCTGTCTGTTTTCCACCATCAACAATCAGAACTGAACTTTCTCATTTCCCCCAGGGAATATTTCACCTTCAGTCCCAAACAATAACGCCAAAATTTTATCACTTTGTAAATTGCTTTGGCTGAGGAAGAAAACCACAAAGGTAACCAAAAACCATTTGGAAACTGAAAGCTATCCCTTCTAGTTTCAGAGAGGGATGTCTCTTTCAAATATTTCACTAAAAGGACTGATTTGGATTTATGCTCAAAGGATATATATATAATTTTGAAATGAATTTAATGAGCTGGTGGCATAGAATATTGACGATCCATTAGGCAATGGAGTCATAGGATCAAAGACTAACAAATGACTGAAAATTGATTAATTGGAAAATGTCTTATTAGAGGCAAGGTAGAAAAAACTCCTTTATACTAATTAAATGTCATTGTAGTGGAAAATTTAGAGAGGAAACACTAATCCCTTAGGGCATCTATCAGGGATGAATCCCAAGGAAATTATAGCAGAAACAAAGAAGGAAAATACATGCCTAGAGCATCGTATTTACATGAGTTCATACACATGTATTTCACTTTAACATATAGAAGAAAACATAAAACATAAATTGATTAAGACAATGGAAAAACATACACAGTAGGAGCACAACGATAAAGGAGCAATAATCACATAAATCTTTGATGAAAAGTTCCAGGTCTTTCTGGTTCAACCATTTTCATTAGTCTTAGAAAACAATTTACATTGCACACAATAACTTATCCTCACACACTCCATCCATTTTTACATTATCTTTATGATAATATATAGAAAAATGTCATATCAAAGCTCAAGGAGGTTGAAATCCTTCCTTATCTAAAGATAGGAAGAGGCTACACTAGCTTAGGAAAGAATATTTGGCAAAATATGTCCATATCCTAATTTCTAGGATTTGGTTTTTGGCCAACTAAAATTGTGCTAACTGAAGAGAAAATCATGGGATTTGGTATGAAAATCTTCAAATTTCATCATCCAAATCAATTTGGATTCAATTATCCCAAGTTGGAGGTCCACCAAGTTGAGTTTCAAAAATTCTAGAACTTGTCAACAAATCTGTCTTGGCGAAATTCTAGAAAATAGGCCTCAAATATGACATCATATCTCCCAAATAATGATAGTTGTGTAACAACTGAGAGATGTTTTTGCTACTGTTTCTATTCTTGACAAAAAACTCTTTGGTTTTTTAAAAAATTATTCTCCGGATTCTTGAAATCTATTCCCAAAGATGATGGCTAAAACAAGAAATCATTAAATGCTTGAATATGGAAAAATGGGTTGTAAAGATTCATTCAAATATCCCAAAATGTTACACGTGTTGCAAATATGAGAGACATTTTTGTTATTGGGTCCATTCTTGACAACAATCTCTCTGGGTTTTTCAAAAATACTCTCCAATTGTTCATAAAACGATATTGAAGTCAACTTCTAAAACAGTCAGAAATGCAACATGTTCTGTCACAATTGCACAGCAAGGTTGCTGCACAATAGTAACCTACAACATAAACACAACAAACTTGCACAACCGAGGCTCTTTTTCACACTTTGTCCACCTTTTATGATCTTTTCTAATGGATGATGATGCCTAATGGTGAATTTGTCCTGATGATGATAGGTAGCCTTAGAACCTCTGCAACCTCTATCAAAACATCATTACCTTCACAAATCTTCAAATCCCTAATGTGTCTCAATATTGCTAAAATGAAGCTACACTGCCTTAAAATGATAGACTTGCTTTTGTTTATGCATCCATATTAGTTATTTCATCATCATCCCACTGATTAATCTTTGGCAATAAAACCTTCAAGTTGCTACCCCAAAACATCACTAAGATAGTTGTGCAACGTGCCTTGTTGTGCAATTGTAAATTCTTCTTTTTACTTCTCATGACCAAATGCAAAATCCTAAAAACAAAATATATATGAAAATATTATATGACCAATGCAAAAACGCACCGTAGATCAAATGATTGTACCCTTGTACCTTTTAACCAAATGTGCAGCACTAGGAGGTTGTGCAGTGATTTGAGAAACACTTTAACTACTGAATGATGTGACATGCCAAAAGGAGATCTAAAAAAGAATGCCATGGTATTTATAAGGCCAAGGCATGACTTTGATCCTACAACACATCAAACTCAAACTCAGACTCTATCAACATATTTATAGGGCACTAACAAGATGTATGTTTAAATGCACGTTTTTGGGGTTATATATTGATGATGTTATGGTGTATGCCATGATTGAGACATATCATGCGTGATATGGTATATGGTTGATGAACATGGTTTGAAGTACATGATTGGATGCATGTCTTGTTGATATTGGTATAATACTTGTTGATGCATAGCTTGGTTCTTATTTTAGCACATGATTGAGGTGCATGTTGGACACTTAATGTTGGCATAGTGCTTGAAACACATCTTCTTGATATTGGCATATTGGTGGACGTTTGGTGCATGGTTGATCCACTTGTTGTGTTATAGGTTGATGTACATGGTTATGGTACAGGTTGATGTACATAGTTGACGTCCATGGTTGGCAAATGATATGGTATAGGTGTTGGTGCAAGGTTGATGCAATTGTTGTAGTACAGGTTGTGGTACATGGTTGATGCTTGGTATGGTATAGGTTGATGGTTTGGTACATGCTTTGGTACATAGTTGAGACACATATATTGTGATGGTATATTGGTGATATCGGTACATGCTTGGCAGAGACATGTGTTGGGGATGTTGGACATCTAGTTGAGAGGTGTCCTTGGTGTATGATCCATGTGAGAGGATCTCRTTGAGTATCRATGAGAGTAATAGGTTAGACARGTTGACARTGACAGGTTGGAGACAATGACAGGTTGAAAGGTTATAGGTTGATGTGACCGTGGTAGTGACAATGGTAGAGATAGTGGCAGTGACAATGGAAGTGATTGTGGTAGTGACAATTGGTCTACAATTATACTTCAAGGTAGCAKGATAGGGCAAGGAAAGGGGGTTGTAGCCTCCTTTCATTTGAAGCCAAAGAATTAGGGAGTTGGAGCTTCCTTCAGGTTGGAGCATGAGAACTAGGTGGTTGTAGCCACCTTCTGGTTGGAGCCTGAGAACCCAAGGGGTTGTAGCCTCCTTTTGATTGGAGCCAAAGAATTCAAGTAATTATAGCTTCCTTAAGGTTGCAACCTGTAAATAGGGGTTTGTAGCCTCCTTCCTGTTCTAGTCGGAGAATTGGGAAGTTGGTGCTTCCTATGAATGAATTCTTGATATATATAAGAAAACATTATGTGGTTTTCTCCCGTTTGAGTTTCCACGTAAATACTGGTGCACATTTTTCTTTATGTGATTTTGATGTGATGTTGCTTATGATTACATGCTTATGATATATATATTGAATGCAATCATAGGTGATACATTAATGATAAACTCTTGAACATTGTTGATAAAGTGAAATAATATATATTGTGGTTAAAAGTGGTATAAAATGTTCATATTGATTCACCCCCCTTTCAATATTCTAACAGAGCGATGAACATATTTTGATTAACAAAACATGTTTTAGGCTATAAAATTTGTTTAAGAAAAGGGGGGCTTCCTCACTCCACTCCACATTTCTTTATGGTAGGTTTGATTATTTATTTTAAACATTGAAATATATTAATTACTCTACTCCACATTTCTTTATGGCATGTTTGATTATTTATTTTACAGATTGAAATATATTAAAACAAAGGAGAAGGGGGTGGCATGCCACACCCCTTCTCCCTACTACTCTATGAAGACTATCGAATTTAAATAAAAGAAAAGGGGGAGAGGTGGTGTGGTATGACTTCGCCCTGCTCACTCCACTTATGGATGCTTTTACAGCATGTAGGGGGTTGTGGGTCACGCCCCCTGTGATATTGATGTTTCAATACCCAAAAACATGGCCTACAAAAGCTTTGAAACACTACGCTCATGACCATAAGCACTGGAGTTAATACTAAGTGCTCCGACTTGGTCGATAGACTTAATGTTAGATGGTCTGAGTGTATAATGTTATATGGTCTGAGTGTATCGATGGAATTAATGTTAAATTATCTGATATGTGCGTTGGAGTTAATATTAAGTGAGTCAATAATAAGTATTTCGAATTCCAATTAACTTCGTCGACTGTTTTTCATCGGAGGATTTGCTATCAACCTTGCCAGTGATTTCAGAGAAGATCAACTTAACCTTTTGGATTGAGTGTGAAGTACTTGCTTTCATGGTCTCCGATGATGAGAGACGAAGTTCCTCCAAAGTCTGTCGATGGCAAGCGACGAACTTCCTCTCATCTACTTCGATGGATTCAACAATGTTTCTTTCAAGTCCTCCGATAGATTTCAGCGGAGTTTATATCATTTCCTCTGATGGATATTTGGAGCCATCGCCCCCATTATTTTAATTTAGATTAAAATCATTTCATTACAAATTAAAAATGTGTAACCCAAGAATTACATGAGTGACACTGTAGTATTCATTAATGATTATGGAAATCATTTCAAATTAAAATTTTAATCTTCAAACATCCTCCATGAAGGAAAAGCAAAAGGAGAAGGAACATCTTACTCAAGCAATTTTGCATGGCTACGTGGAAGAAGAGCAAGGACACTTTGACCGATCACCTTAAACCTTATGCAAGTGTTATTGTGGAAAAAAATTAATGCTTGTAAGTTTATCATATGATGTCAGATTGGAGTCCCATATTTTGTGCTGTGAAAAACATGGAGAGGTTCTTATGGAGATCCAATTAACCATGCTTTACAAACATCTTGTCTGTGTAACGACCGATTCGATTGGTTTGGACGAGAAACCTTAGGTGATCCATTCTTGTACTTTTGGGCATCATATTTTGATTCTGCGAGTTGCATTGGAGTCGAAATGATGAAAATCATACAATTAGCCTTCCTCAGGGATGAAAAATTCATTTTGACAGACGCCGAAAAATTGTGCTTAAATGCATTTTTTAATGAAAGTTCAGGTCTTGCTTTCGACGTTGCTTCACCCAATTTAAATTTCATCCGATCATGTGTCATTTGTCATGTATATTTTCTCCATTCATCCAATGAAGTTTAGGTAATGCGTCAGTAACACTAAACTATTAATCCACCAAAAAAACCTATTAATCCACCAAAACAACCAACTGACGTTCAGAACACTAAGCACCTTTAGGATCTAGGAGGATTGAATTTCTTCCAAAGTGTGTTTCATAGCCAGAGAAAGACTAGCATGTGATGTGGTTAACTCATATGAAGTTGGATGGGACTTTCCCGATCAATACTTCATCAAAAATAAAGAAACGTCAAGCAAACAAGCTAGTATATCATGCATGATTAAAGATGTTGGTGACATAAACCAATTTTATTATGATTGGGACCATGAAGAAAATCAAGCATAATGAGAATTATTCATATGTTTTCTAATTAGGGATGGAGAGCTCAATCATTGAAAAATGTTAGGAGACTGGTTGATGGGCACAACAAGAAGGATCCAGGGTAGAGGGGGATAAGATAGGTTGAAGGAGAAGGTGAGTCTTGTTGACCAAGTTAGTGTTGGTGAGAGGAAGAATATCATTGTCAATGTTCTTCGAGACAACAAGGAGTCAATATTTTTCTATTAGTGCATCAACGAAGGGAGAGGGAAACTTATCAACCAAAAATGCATCGATGAGGGAGAGATGAACATCGCTGATATGGATTATAGCGAAGCGAAAGGCAGGGATGTTGTCAATACACAATGAATCAGTGAGAGTAGAGGGAAGTTATATGGTGAAAGGCATGCACATGACACTATTACTAATGTGTTGGTGTTGATAATGCAATCTTCACTAATGATAGAGACGTGTGTCAATGAGATTTAGCGGAAGTGCATCGGTGCATTGGCCATGTTTACAGGAAAACGACCTATGTGTTGGTGAACAAATCATTTGCATGCCAATGTGGAGGTGGAAGAAAGGATTTGTTTGTTGGTACATTGTGTATCAGTGTAGAAAGAAGGATTTCGCTAAAGTGTGGATCAACGAGCCGAAGTGATCTAAAGAGAAACTTCAAATAGTAAGGTAGGAAGAGGGGGAAGGGAAATTAAGATTATCCATTCACATGAAGGAGAGATTGTGAGGGTTCTAATAGGAAAATTTGAAGGGGGGACAATTTCTTTCATTAGAGAGAGACGATAAGACAAGGAAGTTGGGAGATTCATGTTGTGCATGAACAACATGGTCTTGTTGCTCACTTTCCATGGGTGGGATCCTCCAATGCTATTTTCAAATGGTGATACTATGTGGGGTCCATGGGGTCTCTTTGGGAATGTGGTTGTATCATAGTTACTATTATTTATGGTAGACCTCACCGCCTCCTATAGATATTGGATCTTGGATACCAAGTGATGTATTATTATGTTGATAGGGTTTGCCTTGGTGATAATTTTCTTTTGTTGAATGGAAATTATGATGTTTATTTCACAAATGATGTTAGGTAACTAACCTCCCTAACCACTCATGTAGGTAGAATAATATATTTTTCATATAATAAAGGTTTATATTAATAAGGCCTAGTAATAAGGAAGAATAAGTCAAATGTAAGAAGACCTAATAGAAACTTCTGCTTCTAGAAAGATCTTCCTCTAGATTGTTGTTTTGGTAGATATATTTAGTATAAATAGAAGTTGAGGGCATGATAAGTATTTTTCTATAGAATTGTTTTAATAGAGCGTTGCTCTGCTGGAGGTTTCCCCCTCGAAGAGGAAAGTGAACATCATTTCCTATCAAGAAAAATATTATTTTTGTTCTTTGGTTCCTTATATTTTGTTGTTCCGTGATTGTTCTCTGTAGTATTTGTGTATTATTCTATTATAATAGATATGGTACCTAACAAGCAGTATTAGAGCACCTTCCTTGGTCGTAATTGTGGGTTAATTTTTTCAAGGTAGAAACATGTTTCGACATCTTAAAACTAGAGTGATCTATCATTCAACGCATGAATCCACGATCGGAGAAACATACATGTAGGAAATACAAGAGATTTTTAAGCTCATATTGTTGGAAACCCTTGTAACTCTTGTTGGTACCTCTTCGAGTGGTAGCACATTAGACGACACCTCTATACAGACTATCTTAGGTGTTAGCACTCTGTAATTTGCCCAAGGCCAGGGATGATTTTAGGGGCTAAATTTCTCTCATGGGCTAATTTTCCATGGTTTTTCCAAAAATGAGATTCGCTATTTTAAAAATGATTCGCCCAAATTCTATAGAATAAAATTATTTTACCTGAGAAATCACCTAAATTTTATAAAAACTATGTAAAATATTTAGAAATTTGAATATTTTTACAAAAATATCGCCAATCATTTATAGTTGCCATATGAAGGATTAGTAAGATTCGCCAAGGTTTCTACATTTAAAAATAAATTTCCATCCTTAAAATCATCCCTGCCCAAGGCTGTGGAGGCAGTCATAGAGGCAACATCAAAACCTCTTCGAGTCAGGGATCTAGCCCTCCGAGACTCAGAGAGAGATCTCTCTGTCAAATTTAGATTTGTTTGAAATAGGATATTAGGCTAGTTATGCAGAATATGGTTTGTTTTTTATTTGAGGTGTTTGGCCGAATGATTGCTTTAGAATCCCATTGGTCTATGGGGTCTGTGTCAAAACTTAAGGTCAGATAAACAAATTTTAAAGGGTTTCTTCACAGGGCAAGATAGCCAAGATACTGGATCGATTAAGATAAAATGTGATGGAAAGATAGAACAAGTGAGAGGTTCATTTAAGTAAAGAAGCATTCAAGAATTTCTTTAAGTCAAAATCAAAAGAATAACATGACTGATAAAAGGCCAGATACAAAGTACCCGAGGTGAATTATGTTCTTTAACTTCCTTTTAATAGTTGGAATTAGAAAACAAGGTGATAACAGAGTAAGAAAACATTAAAATAGCAAGAAAAGCACCACCAATGTCCAGACGCAAGAATCATGTGCATCAATTCCTTTGTATTATTGGTGGATCTATAAAATTACAGAGAACAACCTTTCTGGGTGAAATGATCAACCCCTTTTACACATTTGGATCACTACAATTTATAAAAAAGACTCTCCCTAGGCTGAGAAGGTCAGATTCAACCACCTCGACCAAGAATAGCATAAAATCCCCAAAAATCTGGAACTGCAAATTTGGCTGAATTTGCTGAAAATAGGGGTATGCTCAGTCATTGATTTCTCCCAATCAGTGACACCTATGAAAAAACTAAAGGTGATTATTGTATATTATCTTTTCTGGAGAAAAAACCTCCTTCAGTTTCTCAAATTTCTATTCCACCTCGCCGAAACGGCTCCCGCAAAATCGGGACTGTAACAGGAAAAAACCAGAAATCCGAAAAATGAGGCTGAAAGACACCCTCGATTCTCCCAACTGGTGGCACATTCGAAACAAATGGGAGAGGTTTTTGTTTGTCATCCCGTTTTGAACAAAAACCTCTTTCTGTTTTTTAAATTTCATCTTCGTTTTCCCATAATCCGCTTCAGAAGAAGACTGGTCAAAACTGGAAAAACAACGGTTTTGTGAAAATGGTGGAGGGTGGTTTTGGAGAGGTAATTGGTATTCCAGACCCCCCCTAAGGTGGTAAGTGGTATTGGGAGGGGAGCTGTCCGAAATCACCTGGAGGTGACAAGTGTCCCTCCCAATACCACTATTTTGGACCCCCCCGTTAAAGTTCAAAAATCACGGGGGGTCCAGAATTTTTTTTTCCGTGGATTAATTTTTAGGATGTGTGAATGTTAAGTTGCGGGTGGGGGGAAAATGATTTGACATTTTTTTTTTTTTTGGTTTTTATTTATTTATTTATTATTTGTTTCTTTTACGTGTTTTCCTTTTCCTTTTTCTATTTTTATTTTTATTTTGTTTTAATGTTTTATTACGTTTAACTTTTTTGTTTTATTTATTACGTGTTTTAATTTGTTTTTTCAATTAATATTTTTTATTTTTATTTTATTTTATATGTTTTTTGTTTTTATGTTTTAATTTATTTAATTTGTTTTGTTTTGTGTTACGTTTGTTTTTAATACATGTTTGATTTTATTTATTTATGTGTTTTTATTAATGTTTTATTTCTATTTTGTTTTTGTTTTAATTTATATGTATTTTTATTTGTTTTATTGTTTTTCTTTTATGTGATTAATAAAGCACTAGCCTAAGTATTTACAACTAACTTAATTATTAATTAATTAATTTAATTAATAATTAATGTATTAATAACAAGTCTAATCTAACTACTAACCTAATGTTTTTATCCTAAGGTGGTTTATTGCAAATGTAGGGATGAAGATAGCAAAGAGGAGCACAAGTGAAGGATGAGGGAATGAACGATGCAACAAGGTGGATGAAGGATGCAATAGGGTGATTGATGATCAGGCGAAATGAATGGAGGAGTAAAAGGAAAAAAAAAACGAGAGACCAACAAGCCAGGAACTTCATCATGAGACCCACAAATGATATCTGAATCATCAAATCTCATATAATTATAGGACTCTAACATAGGCTCCACCTGGGATGGCATCTCTTTCAGGAGGTGTCAAGAACCACTGAACTCTGAACATGCAGACCGATGCTTTATTCATTGGGCTAATCCCAAAATCTTATTCTGCAACTCGTACCTGCGTTGATACTTCAATTGAGACCACATCAAAATGAAACTGCTGAAAAAGAGATGCTCGGAAATCTAAGCTTATTCATACTCTCCTACCTACCCTATACTGCTGAGAATCATGCTAAATCAAATAATACAAAAATGCCAATGAAGCCAATCAAGTAGATGCTGAGACCAGAGGACTGCTTGATTGCTTGTTAGCACAGTCAAAAAGGCAACATGACCTTTTGTCCATAGTTTCAAAACTGCAAAGTGTAATGGCCACTGCTGAGAACATGATTGATCTTTACAACAGAGACATTGACAATCCTGAAGAACAAAAGTAATGCCAGAGATATATTGGGGCACTACAGTGCAAAATTTCTCCATATAAATAGCCACTGGATCAAGATAAACTTGACCTATTACTGGATATTCAAATTTAACCAACTCAACTTCATGATTTGATGTTGTAGTTATGTTATTTGCATCCTCATGCAATTCCTGATATGGTTGCAAATGTTCTGGTGGGTTCTGAAATGATACTTCTACTGAACACGTCCTTGTAGTTGACTGGATGATCAAGTCAATATCATAACAACTTTTTAGCTCATGACTGGCGAATAAAGAATGATTTTGACCACACAGGTCATCCAACCGATCAAGTATTGGATCCTAAAAAGACTGACAAGACTGTTGCATTGATTCAAATGAAATTTTCTAAATTATTATGTATTTATCCTTCAACACTTGTTCAAGAGTCTCCTTCAAAATTTGAAATGAATTATAATATAATGGGACAGAATTACATTCCACTGTTTCAAATATTGTTTCGAGCTCTAGACATCCATCTAGACTTTGAAAATCAAGGGAAAATAGTGATTGTGATTTTGGGTCTAAAATAGATCCCATGTCATCAATGATATCCTCTACTGACTCATCATAAAAAAAATTGTCTTCACTATTCACAACTTGCCTAGAGTTTCTTTTCAGAAATTGAAAAGATGAGAAACATAAGGGCAAAGATTTTTCCCTTACTTTGAAATTTTCTGCATTTTCCTCATCGCTGTCATGATTATTGGGCAGAGGATGATTGTCATATTTGAGTTGTAATTGATATTCTTCCTACCAACAACATGCTATTGGTTTCTTTGAATAGTCAAAATCTATTTCAGCCTCATGATCATCATCATACTAATCACACTTGGGTAGATTATGCCAGTAAGAAAAGTCATCAAACATGCACATCATATTAGCTAGTTGTTCCTCTGTAAGTTGAGATGGAACTTCATCTTTGACTGTATTGTGAATTGAATACATGAAAGAATCATTATTCAAACCATGGTACCAAGGATGAGCAACAAAATGTTTGAGAACAGTGACCTTTTATTTCTTTGAAATCAATGGAACATGATGTCTTTGGACAACAAGCTCATCTTTCCTGTTGATCCTCTACATCATCTCTTCCATGGCACTGGCCAAAATGTCTAGTTTAACTTCTGATGACTTCAGCTGCTCCTTTTCTTTGTTCTTTACCTTTGACCTTTTGATCAACAAGTTGGCCTCCACATCAACTGCAATGTTCTGCATTTCTTCAAGGCTTGCAGTGTTCCTTTCTCTTAATTGGAATGCCATCTCAGGATCGAAGGCATCTGGGAAATGCAAGTGTGCTGATCCTGGGGGTGGTCTTATATCAGCAGGCATTGCATGATATATCTTATTGAACCTTGCTAAAAACTGTTGTACTATTTCCCCTAGTTGTCTTTTCAAATGGTCATACTCTTCTAGGATGAGAAAAGCATTTCTCATGATCACCCATCGATCTAGGAAAACTTGCACAAACTGATGTAAATTGTTAATGCTTGCAGCTGGGAGATTTTTAAACTAGTTCTTGACTTTACCTCCCAATGATAGGGAAAAAATTATGATGCAGACATCATCATCTTCAACCTCATAAAGGTCAAGGAAATATTCAAACCTCTCGATGTGTTTTTCAGCAGTGATATTGGCATCCTCTCCATCAAACCTGGGCAGATTATTGGTGTAATTTGCAGGGAGGTCATGGAGGATAGGAGGCAAATATAGGGGTTTGTATCTGTCTAAGATTTTGACAGGTACATGAGGTGAAGAAAGAGGCTTACAACCATATGGAGCTTTAGCAAGAGTAGGAGATAAAGCAGGAGGCTTATGTCTCACTAGGACTTCTACAAGTGCATCTGAGATGTGCACAGGTGTATGAGTATGTACATAATATACAATTTGGGATCTGATCTCTTGAGGCTCATCAATTTGCAAATGATCAATATAATCTTCAGTAATATACTTTTGATCAGGCTTAGAATAAGACAAAACATAATTGCAGATAAAACCAAAGATGTCTTGAATGCAATTTGAGCTTGAGTATCTGGTCTTTCTAGGCTGCTTGGCCATGCTTTAGGTTCTTCCTCCAGTGGAGTCTTTGAGTTGGCACTGTATGGAGCTAATTGGACTCACCAGGTGAATGATATTAGCCTTCTTGTGTCTGGTCACTGTCCACCATCAATGATCAGATCTGGAACTTTGAAGTGTACTACTGGAGAAAGCTCCCCAGTATGGTTTCCATTCTATTAGCACTCTATAATTTGCCCAAGGTTGTGGAGGCAGTCACAGAGGCAACATCAAAACCGCTTCAAGTCAGGGATCTATCCCTCTGAGACTCAGAGAAGGATCTCTCTGTCAAATTCAGATTTGTTTGAAATATGATATTAGGATAGTTATGCAGAACATGGTTTGTTTTTTATTTGAGGTGTTTGGCTGAATGATTGTTTTAGAATCCCATTGGGCTATGGGGTCTATGTCAAAACTTAAGGTTAGATAAACAACTTTTAAAGGGCTTCTTCACAGGGCGAGATAGCCAAGATACTGGATCGATTAAGATAAAATGTGATGGAAAGATAGAACAAGTGAGAGGTTCATTTAAGTAAAGAAGCATTCAAGAATTTATTTAACTCAAAATTAGAAGAATAACATGCAGACTGATAAAAGGCCAGATACAGAGTACCCGAGGTAAATTCTATTCTTTAACTTCCTTTTAACAGTTGGAATTAGAAAACAAAGTGATAATAGAGTAAGAAAACATTAAAATAGCAAGAAAAACACCACCAATGTCCAGACGCAAGAATCATGTGCATCAATTCCTTTATATTACTGGTGGATCTATAAAATTACATAGAACAACCTTTCTGGGTGCAATGATCAACACATTTTACACATTTGAATCACTACAATTTATAAAAAAGACTCTCCCCTGGCTCAGAAGGTCAAATTTAACCACCTTGACCAAGAATAGCATAAAATCCCCAAAAATCCGGCACTACAAATTTGGCTGAATTTTCTGAAAATAGGGGTACGCTCAGTCATTGATTTCTCCCAATCAGTAACACCTGTGAAAAAACCGAAGGATTTTATTGTATATTATCTTGTCTGGAGAAACAACCTCCTTCATTTTCTCAAATTTCGATTCCACCTCACCGAAACAGCTCCCACAAAATCGGGACTGTAACAGGAAAAAACCAGAAATCCAAAAAATGAGGCTGAAAGATAGCCTCAATTCTTCCAACTGGTGGAACTTTTGAAACAAATGGGAGAGGTTTTTGTTCTTCATCCCGTTTTGAACAAAAACCTCTTTTTGTTTTTTAAATTTCATCTTCATTTTCCCATAATCCACTTCAGAAGAAGACTGGTCAAAACTGGAAAAATAGCGGTTTTGTGAAAATGGTGGAGGGTGGTTTTGGAGAGGTACGTGGTATTTCGGACCCCCCCTGAGGTGGTAAGTGTTATTGGGAGGGGGGGGTGGTTCCAAAATCACCTGGAGGTGACAAATTTCCCTCTCAATACCACTATTCCGGACCCCCCCCCCCTCCGTTAAAGTTCGAAAAGCACGGGGGGTTTGGAATTTTTTATATCCGTGGATTAATTTTTGGGATGTGTGAATATTAAGTTGCGGGTGGGGGAGAAATGATTTGACATTTTATTTTTTGTTTTGTTTTTTTATTTAATTTTTTATTATTTGTTTCTTTTACGTGTTTTCCTTTTCCTTTTTTAATTTTAATTTTGTTTTAATGTTTTATTACGTTTAACCTTTTTGTTTTATTTATTACATGTTTTAATTAATTTTTTTCAATTAATTTTTTTTATTATTGTTTTATTTTATATGTTTTTTGTTTTTATGTTTTAATTTATTTAATTTGTTTTAATATTTGTTTTGTTTTGTATTATGTTTCTTTTTAATACATGTTTGATTTTATTTATTTATGTGTTTTTATTAATGTTTTATTTCTATTTTGTTTTTGTTTTAATTTATATGTATTTTTATTTGTTTTATTGTTTTTCTTTTCTGTGATTAATAAAGCACTAACCTAAGTGTTAAAAACTAACTTAATTATTAATTATTTAATTTAATTAATAATTAATTTATTAATAACAAGTCTAATCTAACTACTAACCTAATGTTTTTATCCTAAGGTGGTGTATTGCAAATGTAGGGACGATGATAGCAAACATGAGCAGAAGTGAAGGATGAGGGAATGAAGGGCGCATCAAGGTGGATGAAGGATGCAACAGGATGATGGAGGATCAGGCGAAATGAATGGAGGGGTAAAAGGAAAAAAAAATGAGAGAGGAGTAAGTCATGAACTTCATCATGAGACCCACAAATGATATCTGAATCATTAGATCTCCTATAATTATAGGACTCTAACACTAGGTATCCTAAAACCCATAGATCAATTGTTCGAGTGCCTGACTGTTATAGTGACACCAAGAACAATAGTCGAGAAGATACTCTCTAGTACTTGGTGATGGTCCACGGAATAGCAAAAATAATTTACTATACCCTTGGTTTCCTACTTCAATTGTCAACTTAAGGTTTTTACAAACTTAAGAGGTGTTATGCACTGTATATGCAGTATGCAATTGTCGGTAGAAAATGATTGAGACAGCTCAAAGGCTGAAAATATGTAGGAAATCAAGTGACAAAAATAAACTCTAAAATAATTTCTTGAAGGAAACACATTTATCTGAAAGTACAACTAATATATATTTCTTGAAAAGAACTTATTCTAACTGCATTAAAGAATACTTAATCAAAAGTATTAAATTGAAGGGAAAAGATGAATTCAATCTAAGTTGTGACAGAAATTTGTAATAGAAGTAAAGCTACACTAATGCATGAATAAGACAAGCTAACCCTTTTATCAATATCAGTCTAAATGTCCTTTTTATTTTTTATTTGTGTTTTTATGAAAAATAAGATTAAACTAAATCGGGATATGAAGTCGAAACAAACCTACATTACATTTCTATAGGAACTATGCAGTTCTACAAGAATTGTACATTTTCTATAGGAAAATCCTACAAGAAGAAAAATGGAGTCTAAAAGGTAGTGCAAGTCTTTAAAAGCATGAACAAAGATAGAGTATAAATAAATGAAGTGAATCTAGGGTTCTTAACCTTGGGAGGCACTTAAGAGTGCTCAAAAAGGTTATTGAATATTTCTATAGGATTTTGTTGCAACTGGCCAATTAGTCACAACATTAACAAAAACCAAAATTGATCATGAAAAGCTATACCAAACTTTAAGAGACAATGAAATATTATCTAGGAACTAACTAATATACATGAAAACTATAGAAACGGTAGCAGGGTCCTTGAGCCCTCTTGGATGGGCCCTACCCAATAAGCATAAGGAACCTAAAAGAAACCTTAATAGAATGAAAGAAAAACCATATTTATTTCATAAATATCAGTAATACATCAAGAGCAGTAAAGCTCTAAGTTCTCAATACAAGTCTTCACAAAATCTCCACATAATACTTTTCCAAAATTCTCTATATCCCTCTCCTAGACTAGAGGCTTATATATAGCTAGAGATTTTGGCCTCCCTTTCTAAATAAGAGAGAGAAATCATTAAATGATGGATCTCATGACTTTACATCTGTATATTTGAACTGTTGTTGATTAGAAGTGGTCATAAATGCATAGGGAGCGCTCTTTAAGTTAGGTATGGAAAATTCCCCCCAATATTTGGCTGACATATAATTCGAGGAGACAAAATACCTTGTTTCTAGGAGGTTGGAACCTTTCACTCCTGTAGTTTGACCTAGTCAGGGGAACATGTATTTTGAAAAAAACATTAGTGCAAAAAGGTATATTGTACACAAAAATACACCTCAATCATACATTTATTAAGAAACATACAAAATACCCATGAATGGATATTAAATATGGTTAAAAGAAAACATTAAGTCATTTTATGGTGGAAAAATGTTCCAAAGATGAGCCTTTAGAATGGGAAATAATGAGGCTCATCATCACCCCTAGCTGAAATTTTGCACACCCTTTGTGCAACCAAAAATTGTCTTTTTGTTCTTCCTATTGTTGCTACTGCTGTGTATCTTGTCATTTCTTACTAAGATGATTTTGTTCAATATTTTCCTTCTACTCATCACCCTATTGTTGCACAATGTATTGTTTCTACTCAACAAATTCTTACTTTTCACCATCATGTCACTTCCTACTAAATTCCTGTGTCATATCCCAAGAGACATATCTTGTGATATATTGATGATCATGGTATCCTTTATACTTCACAATGCTGACCCATTCTTCTTCTTCCTTTTATGAATTGAGATTAGCCATAGGTTCTATAGGGAGAATAAGTGGAGGGCTCATCCTTAGCCCAATCCATTTAGTTTTTATTTTCCTCAAAGTTTCATTGTACTAGGGTGTTATTAGGAGGGAAATATGAAAGATATTGAGAGGATGAGTTTATCTGATATGAAAATCACGAGTCAAAGAGTGTCATCTCCTATTCCAGGCCTCTGCTAATTCCTCTCCCAATAATCTGAGTGATTCATCAAGATGTTATATTTCTTCCTTTTGTTTTTCCATCCATCCTAGAGCTACATCTTTATCCAAAAAGAGGCTATGATGAGTGTTTATGACATATTTAGGCCTGGAATACTGTGCTCTAATCCATAGGAGTGTTATTTTTTTAGGACTCCAATTATAGGGGTGTGGAAAGATGATTTTATGGAATCATAACTCACATAGTCTATCTCTTTCTTCTAGATTACATCCCTGATAGGCATCTAGAGAGCCTAGGGGGGAATCAAGGTTGAATTTCAGTATTTTGGCCAGGTGAGCAATCTGATTTTTGTTCCACTGTTCGTTTCAGGAACAGTGTGTATGTTATGGATAATGGTCTGCATTTTGGGTTGTTATATTCATTGTAGTGAAATATTAGTTGAGGTGTTTCGACTAACAGTTGAAGTCGAGGTGGATTGAAAGAAAGTCTAAGGTCGAGGTGGAACGACAACAAGTTGAAGATCGAGGTGACTTGACCAGGTAATGTCGAAGTTGAAGGTAGAGGTGGTTTGACATGGAAAATACATAAAAAAAAAATCAAATAGGTCAAATAACAAGAGTTCAACATGAGTTCATGTGCAACCAACTCAAGACCAAATGAAATCCGACAGGTAGTCGACAGGTAATCCGACTTGGTAGTCGATTGTAACCGAATCTCAAGTTTCACAGGATTTGTAGACAATGATCTATGTGGATATGTAACTATTTTTGGGAGCCTTTTCTTTAGGGTTTTTCCTAATGTAAAACCTATAATGAAGTCATGTTGTAATGTTGTAAAATATAACCAAAGAATTGAAAATATTTAGACAAACTTTTTTAGAGGTTGTTGGTCATGTAGATGTAAGCCGAATTGGATATAGGGTTGTTCTTGTGTATGAAAGAGGGCATGATGTTGGTTGTGTATTAGGTGTGGACCAAGGTTAGACATGTAACCTTTTATTCTGGATGAATAAGAAAACAAGAGAGAAGGACGCTCAAGGAATGTTGGTTTTCTCGGTTTGGGTTTCCAAGGTAAAATCTTTGTGTACTATGTGTTTGTTGTGTCATTTATTTTCTTGATTAAATATTTCTTCCTCTCTTCTACTAGTTTTAGCATGGAAGTGTCATGATTTCCTAACATGTGGTATCAGAGCTTGGATTAACAACCTTGGATTTGAGAGAAACCCTAGGTTAAATAATATTTGTAAGATAGAAGTCTTTAAATAATTGTGTTAAAGAATGGTGAGCAACTCGAAAATAGAGATTGAAAACTTAGATTCCCATAATTTAGAGCTTTGGAAGCTTAAAATTGAAGATATCCTTGTAGATCGAGAACAATATAAAATAGTTTGTCTAGGTACCATGATGATAGGTATGTTGATGGAAGAATGGGAGAAACACAATAGAAGAGAAAGGAGTATGATTCAACATTGTCTTGCATATTCAATATTATTGAATGTATCAGGTGAAGATTCGACCAAGAAACTATGGGACAAGTTGGGGAGATTGTACCAGTGTGAATCCCCGATAAATAAATTATATCTCATAAGGAAACTGTATATTCTGAGGATGAGTGATGGCAGTTCGGTTACTGATAATTTAAATTCATTTAATACCATTATAGTCCAATTATCTTATGTGGATATTAAAATCTTCGAGGAGGAGAAATGCATTATCTTATTATGTTCTTTGCCAGACTCCTCGGATAGCTTAGTTATAGATATCAAGAGTAATACAACCACATTACTGCTAGAAGATGTGGTTGCATATATAATGTTAGAATAAATGAGAAGGAAGACATAGAAGGATATACCAACGATTATTTAGTGGCGAGAGGTCGACTGGTTGACAGTGATAAAGATAAATTCTCCAATAGAAATTCTAAGAAGAGGGGTAGATCTAAATCCCATGTTTAGTCAATGAGAATATGTTGGAAATGTGGTAAATTTGGGAATTATAAAAGGGACTACAAGTCAAAGTAAATGGAAGTTAGTACAGGATCTGATGAGAAGTAGTTGACTGAGAGAAAGAAGACTCCAAATAAGGGAGGCGATGTGTACCTGGTGTTGACCAGTACACTGTAGGATCAATATGTTTGGTTGATTGAATTAGTATCATCCTATCACATGACACCACATGGTGAATGCTTATGTGAATATGAACAATATGAAAGAGGATAAGTGTTCTTGGGGGACATCTCAAGAACCAAATTTGTCCAATGAGGAAGAACTCGACTGATACTACAAAATGTGAGGAATAGAACCCTTCCAGGTGTGCTACACATTTCAGGTTTGGAAAGAAAATTAATATTTGTCAACAATATGAGTGATACAAGAGTTTACACTCTATTTTAGAAGGAGTCATGCAATATGGTTAGAGGTGTGATGGTATTAATTAAACTAGTTTAGATTGGAACCCTGTACAAGTTACTAGGGAGTGTTGACTTGAATGGATGAAACAACATCAATTTTATTGAATTTGACTCAAATTCAACTCAACTCAACTTGACTCGATCTGATTCGATTCAAACAGACTCAAAAATTCATCACAAATTCCACTCGACCATCCTATGGCACGAGAGGATGGGACACATTCAAGAGAAAGTAATTCTAGCTATGCATAACAAAAGTATGGTCGAAGACTTTCCTGAATATAATTTAGAAGTCGACTTTTGTGAACATTATATATATGGAAAATAAAGTCGGGTGAGATTCTCGTCTGGAGTGAAAAGGGAAAATAGGATTCTAGAATTGGTTCATAGTGATGTGTTTGTCCCTATTTCATGCCTTCACTTGGTGGATCCTTGTATTATGTCTCCTTCATAGATAATTTTTCTAGGAAGAAATGGATAAATTTCCTGAGGAAGAAATCAAAGGTTTTCGATAAATTCAAAGAGTTTAAATTTGTTTTAGAAAACCAGACAGATAAGAAGATTAAGGTGTTGAGAACTGACAATGGTGGTGATTTCTATGGAAAAGAATTTGATCAGTTTTGCAAGCAGTGTGGCATAGCATGTTAAAATACCAGACCATATGCCCCATACAAAAATGGAGTTGACGATAGGATGAAAATAACATTGATGGACAAGGAAAGGAGCATTCTTAGTGGTGTTGGGCTCACACAAAAAATTTCGGCGGAGGTAGTTGACACTGCAAAATATTTGGTGAATATGTCTCCTTCATCAGCGCTAGTTGACACAACTCCACATGAGGTATGGTCAGGTAAGAAACCTTTGTTTTCACATCTAAAAGTATTTGACAGTGATTCATTTGTGCATGTTCCCAAGGAAAAGAAGAGAAATCTGGAAAATAAGGCAGTTAAATGTATTTTCATTGGATACAAAGAAGGAATGAAAAGATATAAGCTCTGGGATCATGCATTAATAAAAAAATTGTACAGTTGAGATGTTTTCTTTAGAGAAATCAGAAGTATGTCCAAGCCTGAAGAAAATTTTCATACTGAGAATAATCCAAAGAAGGTGCGTTTTGAACTAAGGAATGAATAAAATTATTCAGGTGAGTCTATTGAATCGGAATAAGAGATGAAACAACTGACCATGGTTGTCAAGAGGTCAGAAAGAGTAAGAAAAATACTCGAAAGGTTTATTCCACCCAAATTTTGTTCTGCATTTGTGTTAACTTCCACTGACGATGATCCTAAGTCGGTTGGGGAGGAAGTCAACTCATTAGAGGGAAAACTATGGAAGGACTCCATGCTCAAAGAGACAAAATCCTTGCATAATAATGAGGCATAGGAATTAGTCAAGTTATCTATTGGACGCAATTCGATAGGTAGAAAATGGGTATTCAAGAATAATATGAATGCAACAGGTCAAGTCGAGAAATCCAAAGCTCGACTAGTAGCAAAAGAATATTCCCAAATCGAAGGAGTCAACTTTAGTGAGATTTTTTCCCTTGTTGAAAAATTAACTTCCATTAGAGTACTAATGTCTCTGGCTGCAAAATTTGATCCAGAAATAGAAAAGATGGATGTGAAGATAGTGTTCCTACATGGGGACCTGCAAGAGGAAATCTACATGAAACAACCTAAAGGATTTGTAGTAAAGGTAAAAAAAAAATTAGTGTGCAAAATTAAAAGATCCCTTTATGGTATAAATAAATCACCAAGGATGTGGTACCAAACATTTGACACATACATCCTTAGTTTGGGATTTGTTATAAAAAAATCTAATCAATACTTTTATTCCAAATAAGAATATGGGTGTTTCATATATGTAGAATTTTATGTCGAGAACATGTTGTTGATTGTAAACAACATGGATGCAATAAAGGGGGTGAAGAAGAAACTATCCTCCAAGTTCGACATGAAGGATATCGATGCATATAAATTCATTCTCGGAATGGAGATTAAGAGAAATAAAGAAACTAGAAATCTTTGGTTGAACGAGATGAAGTATATTGAAACAATTTTGAAATGTTTCAACATGCAGTATTGAAAACATGTGAAGGTGCCAATTCCTCTGTGAGCAAGGCTAATTATTGAATAGTTTCCAAGGACATAGGAATAAATAGAGGGCATGGAACGTGTTCTCTACTAAAGTGTTGTTGGTATTATAATGTATGTGATGGTATGAACTTGACCATACATTTCCCATGCAGTGGGAGTGTTGAGAAGATACATGTCAACACTTGGGAAGGAGCACTAGACAACTGTCAAGAGAATATTCAAAATATTATTCGATATGCTACCAGGAAAACATGTAGGTTATAGTGAATTAAATGTACATTTCTTTGTCGATGTCGACTGGGTTGGAGGTATGGATCGATGGAGGTCGACTAGTGGATATGTGTTCAAAACACTTGGTGGAGAAATCAGTTGGATGAGTAAGAAACAAGAGTTTGTATCCTTGTCAACAAAAAAATTTGAATACATGGAAGCCACTCATGGAAGCAAATAAGTATTAAGGTTGCAAAGGATGTGTTCAGGAATAAGGTTTGAGAAGATATCTATGAAGATAATTTACAACAGGAAAAGCACAATATTTTTGGAAAATAACATTTATTATCATTCTAAGACTAATCACATTGATGTACAATACAGTTTCATGAGAGACATGGTGGAAATAAAAAAGGTGCTACTGGAGAAAGTCGACACTTTGGAAAACATAGAAGACTCATTGACCAAGTCTATGAGTGATGTGAAGTTCTCTTCATGCAGAGAGAAAATGGGAAATTGACGCCTTGGGTCTGTGAATGAAAGTTTAGAGGTCTCTCAATTTCAGTGAAGAAGACAACAAGTGGGATAATGTTGGGTTGTTATATTCTTTGCAGTGAAATTTCAATCGACGTGGATTGACTGACTATCAAATTCGAAGTAAATCAACATCGAGTCAAAGTTTGAGGTGGATTGAAAACAAGTCTAAGGTTGAGGTGATTTAATCAGGTAAATTAGAATTCAAAGGTCAATGTGTTTCGACATGGTAAAGACATTGACAAAAATTCGAAGAGGTAAACTAAAAAGTGATCGATAGGTGAGCGTGTGGCAACCGATGGAATATTTAATGAAGGCGAAATGGTAGTCGACGGGTAATCTGACTTGGTAGTCGACTGTAACAAAATCCCATGTTTCACGATATTTGTAGCCAATGATATGCGTGGATCTATAATTTTTTTTGGGATCCTTTTATTTATGTTTTTTCCTATTATAAAGCCTATAAATAAGGCATGTTGTAATGTTGTAAAATCTAATAAAATAATTGAAAATATTTAGAGAAATCATTTTAGAGGTTGTTGGTCATGTAGATTCAAGTCAAATTGGCTACAAGGTAGTTCTTGTGTAAGAAAGAGGGTACGAAGTCGATTGTGTCTTAGGTGTGGACCAAGGTTAGACATGTAACCTTTTATTTTGAATGAATAAGAAAACAAGAGAGTAGAACGCTCAATGAATGTTGGTTTTCCTGGTTTGGGTTTCCAGGCTAAAACATCTGCGTACTGTGTGTTTGTTGTGTCATTTATTTTCTTGATTAAATATTTATTCCCCTCTTCTGCTAGGTTTAGCATTTAAGTGCCCTCATTTCCTAACACAACATTCCAATATCTCTTCAGATACTTTAGCTATTTGTTTTACTATTTCTTTTGTAATTTCCACATATATGTTCTTCTCCTACAAATATCTTCTTTCTTTACTCAATTGTTGTTGACACTTCTGGTTCTATACTTTAAGCTTCTAGATATATTCTACTTTTTGTAGGGTTATAATTTGGAATTTTTCTTGCATAAGTTGGATTTTCTACTCCAACTCTTGAGAAGCCTCTTATTTCATCTTTCCTTTTGTTGCAGTTACTTCACACACACCTAGGATTTATTTTTCCTAAGGTTTTTCATTTTTTATTATTCATACTTAGTCATTATCCAATATCCTATATTTTAGGGGAGAATATTCCTCCTAGAGAATATTCTCTTTCAGTTGACACTTCAGTTTGACTAGTTGAGTTGAGTTTAGATGTTGCATCGGTTTTGTCACCATGCAGCATTGGGATCATCACCAATTAATGCGCACTTTCCTTGGGATCATCACCAGAATGGTGCATTACCCTTGATTCCCTAATTTAACTCCTCACTACTCTATGTTCAGTCAGTTAACTAAATACTAGTTGACTAGTTAACTCAACTAGGTGGCAGTTCACTCCCATAACTGCCTGAGAGACTAGACTAGGTGGAAGTTCACTCCCATAACTATTGGTGTGTTTAAAAATCACTCTATACCACCACTATGGAACATTGTTTCTCCTCAAGTTCACACTCATTGAGTTATACAAAGTATATCATGTGTAAATTATTCATTATTCATAACGGTTAATGAGAATTCTTTCATTCTTTCTCTCCTTCTTCTTCTTTCTCAAATTCTCTCTGCAAATGTGTATACTATTGTTTAGATAGATCTATTATGTGCAGGTTCAACACATTTACATTGTATTAGATCTGACAAACTACTAACCAAAAGCTACACCAAAAATATTTGCAGGTACAAAAGATTGAAGACAAAGGAAAGATGGATTTCCAAAAAGAATTCATTCTTACACCTTACAACTATTTTGCATGGAAGGATAAAATATCCATACATATCTGAACCAGAGGGTTGTACATTTTAACCTTTAATACAAATACAAAATTGACATTAGCGATAGAAAAATCCAAGTGCTTAAATCGCATGGATGAGGCACTCAGAATAATTTGCAGTCTTATTTCTATGGATCTCCTTTTTCACATATCTTGTTGTAAGACTCCCAATGAAGACTAGACCACCTTGAAAGGGATATTTGGAAAATAGGATGAGATGAGGGAACACATGTTGGAGGTGTATCTGCTCACATTGGATCCAAAAATCCTCAACAATATCCAAGATTTCTTTACAAAATTCAAGGATTTACTATCGCAACTCAAAGCTTGTGGGATTGATAAATCGAAGGAGGATAAACAAATGGTTCTCCCCATTCTATCCAATATTGGTCCTCAATTCTCTGTATTCATATCCACATTCCATTATTTCATATTCACCTATGGAGCCACCTGGAAGAAGCCTTCTCTTGAGGACTTTATCGAAGGCCTAACACAAGAGCAAACCAAGCTCATCAATATGGGCAACATCAAAGTCTCAAATCTACATACACTCACTGTGAAATATGGAAACCACAAATATCATAAATCTAAAGATAAATATAAATGGAAATATCATGCACATCCAAAGAAGGAAGGGTACACAAAACCCTTCACTGATGCCTCTGGATCCAAAGGGGAAAAGGGAAGAAAAGGGGAGAAATGCACGTACTTTCACAAAGGATTCCATTCGGATTCCGCATGCATGAAAAATAAAATAGATCTAATTTCTCAAATACTTCAGAAAAATAACCTTGGATATTGCATCCCTGAGAGTGCCAAGAAGAAGAATCCAGAAGATCTAAATTCCAAGAAAAAAAATTCTAGCCATGCCTTGATTGCCACCAACTCTTGTCCTGATGCTTGGATCATAGATTCAGGAGCATTACATCACATGGATGCCTCAAAAGAAGTATATTATTCATTGTATGGATGTAAAGGTCCTCCTATTCTTATGGAGGACAACTATTCTATCGAATTCACCAGCAAAGGAAGGATTGAACTCACCAACGGAAGCTTCGAGAATGTGTTGCACATTCCAAAACTTTATGTCAACCTTCTCTCTGTGTATTAGATGAAAAATTTCGGCACTGGAAATAAATTCATATTCACAAAAAATGCCATGGACATATAAGACATGCAAACCAAATCCAAGGTTGTTATTGGTGAGGTAAATCATCAGTCTAGATTGTGTACTTTTCTTGAATTCATTGAACCTGATTCTCCTTTACTACTTACTCATGTTGATGAAAGTAGTAGGATATGGCACAAAAGGTTTGGAAATTTGAATTTTAGATACATGAAACAACTTAGCAAGAAAATGTTGGTTGATGGTCTACCAGACATCCATTTCTCTAAGGGAGTATGTGAGGGATGTGTTCTCGTAAAACACCCTCAAGAGAAATTTGACAAAGGAAAGTCTCAGTGATCTTTCGTACCTTTAGATCTAATCCACAGTGACCTTATTGGTCATTTTCCACATCCATCCATAAGCGAAGAGAGGTTTGTTCTCATTTTTGTTGATGATTTCTCACATTTTACATGGATCTACTTTCTCAGGAAAATATTCGAGGTATTTCAACACCTCAAAGATTTCAAAGCCTTGGTTGAGACACGGTCCGTAAAGAAGATCAAATTACTCTAAACTGATAACATGGGAGAGTATTTAAATCATGAGATCCATAATATTTTTCATGAGGTAGGGATTCAGTTGCAGCACATAGTTCCCTATACTCCACAGTAAAACATAGTTGTTGAGCGGAAAAACAGATCTCTAAAGGAGATGGCATCTTGCATGTTGCATGAAAAGTCACTACTAGAGAGACTATGGGATGAAGCACTTAATTTTGAAACATACATACAAAAAAAATATCCCCATAGATCTGTCAAGGATAAGACCACCTACGAGGCTTGAAGTGGACTAAAACTGGCAGTGACCCACTTTCACTTTTTTGGTTCATGTGCAGGGGCCCTAATTCCCTCTAAAAAATGAAGGCACTTGATCCTCAGAGCACTGAGTGCATTTCTGTTGTATACCCCAACGATGTGAAGGGATATAGGATTATTGATCTTTCCTCAGACCAATTCATCATTGAGTGAAGCTTCCAATTCGAGGAAAGTATCTCGCATGCACCTCAGCAGTCGCATGCAGGCACCTTCATTCTTCCACCTATCCGAGATGATGAGCATGCACATGTCGAATCTTCTTCAGACAATATTTCTGATTCATAGGAATCAAATGATTTTGATTCAGAGTCATTAAAATCATATCTAGAGTCAAAGAATCCATATGCAGTTGTAGAACCAGAGAAGAGGCCCAAGTGGGCACATACTACTCTTTAGGATGCAGGGGATCTCATTGGTGATCATGACAATACTAGGAGGAATTGATTTGATTTCGAGGAGCCTCCTGTTGCACTCACTACCACTAAACCATTTCCCTCTAGGCATATTTTCTTAGTTCATTATTCAGATCCACATTCTTATGGCGAGGCTGCTGGAAATCTCTTTTGGGAATCCTCCATGCAGGAGGAGTACAACTCCCTCCTCGAGAGCCAGAATTAGGATTTGGTTCCCCTTCGTTCTGGGAGGAAAATTTTCAGATGAAAATGGGTCTACAAGACCAAGAGTGCAGTGGATGGACATATTAGAAGATACAAAGCCAGGATAGTTTCCAAAGGATTTCAGCAGGTGCATGGTATTGACTATGATGATACCTTCTCTCCAGTAGCAAATATGGATTCCATGTGATTGGTGCTTACCATTGCGGAAACAAAGGGATAGGAATTCCATCAGATAGACGTGAAGAATACATTTCTTCATGGTGATATTTCTGAGGAGATCTATATGGAGCAACCCCAAGGATATATGCAGGACTCATATTTGGTCTGTCGATTGAAGAAGTTCTTTTATGGCCTCAAGCAGGGTCCGAGGGCATGCTATGCCAAGATGGATTCCTACTTGTTGTCACTAAACTTTGTACATTGTAAATCAGATCCAAATGTCTACATGCTCAAGACGGTTGATTCACTTCTACTTTTAGTTTTGAATGTTGATGATTTGTTGATCACTAGTTGCTTGACTTTAACGATTGTTGCAGTCAAGAGGATTCTACATGACAAATTTTCTATGACAAACATGGGTCCTCTACACTTCTTCCTTGGACTTGAGATCAATCAGGATGCATCAAGCATCAAACTATCTCAGGCCAAGTATTCATAAGATCTCCTTGAGATATTTCACATGAGACACTGCAAGTCTGCTCCGACTCCTTTCCTATCAGGAGTCAAACTTGAGGATGGAGGGGAGACTCCACTAGTTGACAACACAGTGTATAGATAGCTAGTGGGGAGCTTATTGTATCTCACACACTCTAGACCATACCTCTCCTATCTAGTTGGTGCAGTTTCTAGGTTCATGGAGGAGTCACATGAGCTACATTGTAAGGATGTAAAGCATATCCTTCGATACATATAGGGAACCATCACCTTTAGAATTCATTATGAAACAGACTCTACATTAAATCTCATTGGGTTTATTGATTTTGACTAGGTTGGTGATAACATTGATCGCAAGCCCACATCTGGTTACTCACTCAGTCTTGGTTCCGGGCATATCTGTTGGTTGAGAAACAAGAAAGTTGTCATTGGTCTATCTTCAACCAAGGTAGAGTACAGAGGGGTAGTCAACATAACCATTTAGGCTATGTGGCTACAACATTTTCTCACTGAGTTGGGAATTCAGTTTCATTGGTCTCTTGTCATCTGGTGTGACAACCAGAGCACTCTAAAGTTCCGCAGAGATCCAGTTCAGAGGTAGTGGACGAAACACACAGAGATCCACATGCACTACATCTGGGACATAGTACACATGGGGATCATCGACTTACAGTTCTCTCCTTCAACAGAACAAATGATAGACACCTTCACCAAGACCTTCACTGAGAAGAAGTTACATTCTATGCGATGTTGTCTTGGAGTGAAGGACATAGTTGCCTAACAATCGTTAGTTCTTATTTTTACATACATTTTACCTTGAGGGGTGGTTTTTCCCATGAGTTTTTCCCTCTTTCCTCACTTTATTTGAGTGTATCTTTTGTATTTGGGTACCTAAAATGGCCTCATTGTTGGGACCCATTATTTATTTTCACCATAGTGATGTTCATGGGGGGTGTTGGAGTTACTTCACACACACCTATGATTTCTTTCTCCTAAGGTTTTTCCTTTTTTATTAGTCATAATTAGTCATTATCTAGTCTCCTATATTTTTGGGGAGAATATTCCACCTAGATAATATTCTCTTTCAGTTGACGCTTCAGTTTGACTAGTTGAGTTGATTTTTGATGCTGCAACGGTTTTTTCACCATGCAACATTGGGATCATCAACAACTAATGTGAACTTGCGTGGTAAATTCACTGATTCAAGGTAGCATTGGTCTCCTCGCTAGTTATAGTGCCCGTATATATTTGTTGTAGATAAGAAGTATATTGGGATCATCACCAGATTGGTGCATTACCCTTGATTCACTGAGTTAACTCCTCACTACTCTCTGTTCAGTTAGTTAAATGAAGACTAGTTGACTAGTTAACACAACTAGGTGGTAGTTCACTCTCGTAACTGCCTGAGAGACAAGAATAGGTGGCATTTCACTCCCGTAACTGTTGGTGTGTGTCAAGGTCACTCTATAACACCACTATGGCACATTGGTTCTCCTCCAGTTCACACTCATTGATTTATACAGAGTATATCATGTGTAAATTATTCATTATTCATAACGATTAATGTGAATTATTTCATTCTTTCTCTCCTTCTTCTTGTTTCTCAAATTGTCTCTGCAAATGTGTGTATTATTGTTTAGATAGATCTATTATGTATAGGTTCAACACATTTACACCTTTGTTACCTTTTTTCACCCTTTTCCACTTCATGGCATCAACCTTGGCTTTCTCTAATTATAACAAGGTTTCATACATAATGTTTTCCATGAAGGTTTTTGTTTTGGAGGTTCTTTCCATTTATCTTTATTATTTAATCACTTTTACTCTTGAGTCTCCTTCCCTTTTGTTGCTTTTTGTTGTTCTAGGATAGGAGAGTCCTTCACCTCTTCCACTTGGTATGTGATGGTGAGTGGAGTGCATGACACTAGGATTTCCTTCTTTTGACTCATGATTCTGTTGGACCTCCTTCTTATGGGTTGTACCCATTCTTCACTGGTTATTTTCATGGGGTTGGAATTGATGGTTCCTAAAGAAGTCAAGGCATCAACCACTTCCTAATATTTTTCATCCAACTTCTATTTTTTCTTTTGATTTTGTTATCTTGACTTTTTAGGCCTAGTGATTCACATAGGTTCTTATCCCTTTTTATTTTGTTCCTCACTCATTACTACCTACAATTCTTTAAATGCGTTTCTTTCCAGGTTTATGAAATCTTCCCATAGAATTTTGTTCCTCAAACTCCTAAGAGCATCTAAATCTGTCAACTTGATGATTCCATGTTGTGATAAGAATTCTTGTTTTCCTCTCTGTACTTTTAGGCTCATCTCTTTTAGTGATTGAAGAAGGAAGTAAGGGATACTCAGGTTCTATTGGGGTTCCTTATTTGGAATGTTCCTTAGCTCATGCAATAGTCTGAAATGGTAATCATAAACTACACTCATCCTTCCCTTACATGTGATATATTTGACTATATGATAAGCTACCTCTGGCCATGGGTGAGGAAGGATTTCCCTTTTGATGCTAATTTTATCCTAATCAAGTTTCTCATTTGGGAGGAAGAATGTCTTCTTGTCATTGATGGATTCTTGTCTCTCTTATTTATCCCAAGGGATGCCTAAGGGTAGACTAGAAACTTTGTTAATGGAGGATTCATTGATCCTAATTGTTAGCCCCCTTATTGTGGTAACATACTCATGTTCTTGTATATTCTGGAAATTCTAAGAAAACTTCATGGATACATCATCATCAAACCCTCTAAGTCTTTCAATGTATCCCAACCAATCACTTTTATGAAAAACTATACTATCTCGGGATTATCATAAACCCTAGAAGGACCTGTTGGTTCTCTCCTTTTGAATACAACTCGCATGGTTGTTGTCAAGGATGATGAGTTGAATTTCCGAGAAGAGAGAAAGACTAGTTATTGGTTTCCTATAGAATTTTCAAGTTGAACTGTTCCTTAGATAGGATGACAAATGGAGCTATTTTTTAGGCAAGTATGGTGATAAAAAATTCAGAAAGGGTTTTGTTTCAAAGGATAGAGGGAAAATGAGGAATTTATTGAAAATTTTAAGGTTGGTACATTTCTCTGCAACTATTTCTATAGAAAAAAATCCTGTAGAAACAGATTTCTATAGGAACTGTGTAAATTAGAATTCTACAAGATGCATTTTCAAAGACTCACAAGAAAAAAACTTTTGTGTTGAAAGGATTAAACTAGAGGTCTATTGAACATAGGAACTCTTACAACACTGATGAGGATTAAATGCATGGAGAGTTGGTTCAAAAATTTTCTTATAACAGAGCTCTACAAGACTGTGACTGTGAAAAAAATGGGTTTCCACATGATGTGATTTGTTGGTTTTCTAGAACCATAAATCCTTCTAAAAAATGAAGATAAGTAAAAAATACATAAAGAATGAAGTAAATGCAACAAATACTTGAGATTGAAGTTTCTTCCTCTGCCCAGGGTTTCATAGCTACCTATAGTGATTCTTGCAACATCCTCAAATTCTATGATTGATTTATTCTATTTCCTTCCTCCTCTTTGAGCTCACCTTCCTACTTCCACATAAATTGAACCACTCCTTTCTTATAATTCGAAATGGTGCTATGATTTTTCTAAATCTGAGTTATGCCCCAAAATTTCGGATTGGACTGTTGTCTTGTCACAACAATCGACTTAATATTTTCATAATTCCTTAATTTGTGCTTTTAACTCAATGTAATGAACCTTGACTTAAACCATTTAATATCCACATGTATATTCGAATCTTGGCACGAATTATGCCACCCCCCATTGACAAGACGTGGATGTCCTCATTTTCATTACCTTACAAACTTTTTGAATGCTTGACCATATGAAATAAGCATAGATATATATGTATGTGGTTTAATTAAATGTGAATAAGATAGATAGTTATGTTACCTTTGTTTACCTTTCCATGCACATTAATTTGATTTTTGCGGGTGGATGGATGTGGTTTGTCTTTGTGATGGTTCATGTACATTATATTTATTTCCCTCTTGATATTATATCTAAAATGTATTTGGATATCGTGACCTTCAATTGTTCTAAAGGATACAATGCATCTTGTACATTTTTTTTATGTTGTGATGACTATTTTCTATGGTATACAAAGTAGTCCGTAGAAGTCGATTTTTTTTTATCTCGAGTATGTATTTGATAAAAAAAATGGTTGGATAAGGTGTTTCAATTTATGATATTTATTATTGAATTGTTGATGTTGGTTTTGACTTTGATTTCCTTCCATTATTTGTAGAAATGCTCTTGTTAGGTTGATCCTGAGAATCTTGTAGGTCAATCCTATAGAATAACCTTACAGACTGTTTTTATTGAAATAAAAGGAGAGAATGAAGCATGTTGGATATGGAAAGTGGTATATATCATGGAAATGAAAAACATGGATAATTATATGGAGATGATGGAAAATGTCATGTATGAATGATGAAAAATTTAGAATGTTATGTATGAATGATGAAAATTATTGATGAAAAATTAAGAATGCTTACTCATTATTGAGTTTTATTTTTTCTAATTGCTTATTTTATTCCTGTATAGATGGTTGCAGTAATGAGGTCCTTGGCACCTGGAAAAAAAATGTCAGTACAAAAAAAAATTATTTTNCTTATATCTATCCTAGATTCCTTTCAAGGTTTTTCATATAGGATTTTTATTCTTTTCTTTTTTCATCTCTTTATTGGGATGGATTGAGAGCATTTTTTCCTTCAATCACATCCAGATTTTGTTTCCTCACTATTTTTTTCAATTCTTATTTTTTTAGGTGATTATTGTACGTCTTTATATTAGATCCATTCACTAGTAGGGATATTCTTTCTTCATCAATGGATATGATTTGCACTAAACCATTATCATAAAACTTTTAAATGATGTAGGGTCCTAGACATCTTTTGATCAACTTCCCTTTGAAGTCCTTAAACCTTGAGTCATATAGCATAGCACAATCCTCTTCTTCAAACTTTTTGTTCTTAATATTCTTTCCATGCCAGTCCTTTCTTTGTTGATTCACCACTTCAATGTTGAAGAGGGATTGCATCTTCTACTCATCTAAGGAATTCATCTAGATCAATATTTCTCTTTGTGTTTACTGCAAATTCATGTCTAATTCAAATAATGTTCTCAATATATATATATATATATATATATATATATATTGTATAAAATTTTGTCAAAATCATAGAGTACAAAAAACTTCCATAGTTTTAGGCTATAAACATTGAGTTGCCCATAAGGGGAAACTAGCTCAACCAACCGAACCACTTCATAGATTAAGTCTTAGTCTTGTACTGACATGAAGAGAGTCAAAATTATGGCCCCTAACAGTGGTCGTTACAACAATGAAAATTATACACACAATAATTCTAACTTTAATAACCATAGACATTTGCAGAAAGGGTGGCTAGAAAAATGTGGCCATGCATATAATAAAGTAGCAAAGACACCTGGGCATATCACTGATAGTGATTGTAATGTGGCCACTCATCCATGAAGAAGGCATCGGCTGTCGATTCCACGAGAGGAGTTGAATCATCCTCGACTGGTGTCCCATCTAGTTGCATGACGTCCTCCAGCTATGTTGGCAAGTTCTCCTCTTGCATGGTGTCCTCTAGCTGGGATGGAGGCACATTCTCCTCTTGGTCTGTCTCGGCATGGTCCAAAGTCTCCAGTGGGGGAAGTTGGTGTCGTAGCTCCTACTTCTTGGGCTACCTCTGCTGGGTGGTGAAGAGAACCTTGCATTGCTGCAAGCAAATTTAGGAATTGAGAGGCCTTACTATCCAAGATCTCCAAGAGGAACCGGAGGTTATCCACATCCTGGCAAAATTTGAATACTAGGCCCAACAATAATGTGAGGCATGTTTTCCATTCACAATTTGGATTAGTTCTAGAGCCGACTCTAGCGTGGGGTTGCTGACATGAATTTTGGCTGGATTCTGGACCTTCAATCTGAAATCGAACATCGAGATGCAGGGCCTGAAGTGACTAGGAGGCCAAAGATTTAGGAGGAGCCAATGGACTTGGATGTCAAGAAGAGGCTGAAGTTTCAGAAGGTCTTGGGTTTTAATCCAATGAGGCCCCTGAGAAATCTAGCTCCTCCAATCTGTTGGAAAAAGATGAGGAGAGGGGCGGGAGGTGGGCTAGAGTTTGAGTCGACTGTGCCAAGGAGGAGGAAGAAGTGGCCGACGAGGAGGAGGAAATGTGGGAGGGAGTGGGTAGGGAGCAGAGGACCAAACGAGGTTGTCTTAGTTTCCATGTCGAGCCTTGTTTAGACTTCCCTCATAGCTTGGGCATCTCTGAAACACCAAGAGAGAGAAAATGAGCCAATACCAAAGAGAGAAACAACAGAGCATGAGAGGGCGACAACAGACCAGGGAGAGGTTGGGAATGAGGTCGAGCTATGAATAAATCAAACAGGAGGGAATGAGCCATCCAGAGCCCCTAGTGCAATTCAAATAACCCGTGGAGCTGGTGTGATTCATTAAGTATCCACACATGCAGAGTAAAGGTCGAACGATGGCGCTGGTGATCAGGTGATCATGTCCTAAGTGAAAAAAAATGCTCAAAATTGGAATTGCTCAGAATTGGTTGAAACTAGAATGAATGGATAGGCCTCATCGATAAAATCTTGGTGCCATGAATGACACTCAAATCCGACACTGTATTTGAAAGTTATTCAAGTTTGAAATTCACAATTTCCTTCAAGTCTAGTTTGACCAGGGTCGATTTTGATTTTTAAAAAAAATATTAAAAAAAGAATATTCCATAGAATATTCCATGGAATATTCCATCAGCAGCCTATCACCATTCGACACTTGACATTTGAGGATTGGATATTGGTTTGATTGGACATTTTGGTGGCTGTTCAGTGGGCACCGCGGGGCCTGCCCAGACACCGCCACATGGCCCCAGGCCGGTGAGGATTTTGTGGGGAAAAAAAATTAGCAAGTTGGCAGGATTCGACCGTGGGTCAATCGGGTGGTAGCCCCAAGGCCTAACCGCTTGGGCTCATGGTGCTTATTACCATCCATAGGTCACATGGCATATATAAAATTTGTCAAAAGTTTGGTTGCCGGAAAAAGGGGGCCAACCCCTAAGGACCAGGCCCCTATACATGGGACCATGAGCCAGGAACCATGGCCCATAGACCCCAACGGTTGCAGTTTGTATTGTTAGGTTCACATGTTGCGGCGGAGGTTATGTAAACGTTAATGCCACAGTTGTAAAACGTGGTTTGTTAACCATAAAGGCCGACGATTTATGCAGAGGTTTAATGTGACCACACCACCTAACAATTAATGCTAAACCAAATGGTTATGATAGTTTTGGGTGGAGTCCACCTTTTAGGCGCCATTTCCATTGTTAGCAGGCCTAACTCTAGTTACTCCAAAGTTGGTGGAGTGTTTTTAGGCAAAGCAGGACAAAACTTCTTTTGGTCATAACTTTTTTTTGACTAAACATTTTGGGACGATTTTTTTTTGATTTTGGGTATTCTTAGCATTCTGGAGTGATTGGAATAGGTTGCAGAGCCAATAGAGGTGTCTTTCAGCCATTTTTAATTTAGAGAAGATTGGGGAGCCATCATGGCCTTGAGGGAAATGGAGCTACATTGGACTACACTTCACTGTTTTAGGTGAAATCAGAGTCATTCTTAGCTTCTTTCTGTGTTTTGAATTCATTTTCACAGTTGGTTCGGTCTATTTAGGCCTTTTTTTCTCACTGTATTACCAATTTGAGCATCATAATATATCAAGGACATGCCCATTGGGAGCCTTGGACCTAGCAGATGTAGCCCGGGAGGGGTGAATTGCCTCATCATGTTGTTTTGTGTTTATGGTGAAGTTATTCTGCTATGTTATTCAGATTAAATTTGTTAAACAATAAATTAAAACAACACTCCCTCACACCAAAATTCATAAACAGTTATCAAAAACACTTTGTTTCACTTGCAAGATTATTCAAACACTTTGCACACTTAATTTAATGGAAATGAATACTTTGAACAACAACAAAAAATACTTTCATTTTCAGATTAGTTGGTATCAAAGCCCAGGTTTAAAGCCTTAGAAGCTAGAGTTTTTACTCATAATTTATTTTGTGCAAAGATTAATTTATTTGTTTGCAAGTTTTCATGCTTACTAGGCTAAAACTCAAGAGAGGTGAAGGAAACTTGGTTAGTGCACAAACTAATCCACAACCAAGAAGGGTCAGAGAACCACCTCCAAGAGCCCTAGAAGTAGCTTAAAGCATGTCTTCAAGAGAAGGAGAAGCTCCTGAAGAGATGGATCCCAAGGTAGAAGAACGGGTATTCCATAAAGCTTTCTTGGATATCACTAAGATGGTAAGGATCCTCTACCAAGAAAGAAATGATAGGATTGCTGGAGAGGGGTCTAAAAACCAGAAAGAAAGAGAGGGTTCCACAAGATGAAAGAAGAGTAATGATCAGTCAAAGAAAGGACATGGAGGAAATGGTGATCCATCATCTCCATATTCATCCTCTTCCTCTACATCGTCTTCCTTGACTTCGGTAAATCAGTCTCATAAGTCAAAAACCAATGGTAAAAATCCTTTTTTAAAGCTTGATGTCAAATTTGAATTGCCTATGTTTAACAGTGAAGTCAATGTAGAGAAACTTGACAATTAGATCAATGAATTGGAAGTTTATTTAAGGATTCAAAACCTTCATGATGACGACACCAAGATACAACTAGCCTCGCTAAGAATGGATGGAGCAACATTGGTATGGTGGGAAGCCAAGACCAAGGATGAAATTAAGAAACATGGTAAGATTACTTTATCATGGACTAAATTTATTATTGCAATCAAGAATAAATTTTATCCATTAGCTCATCTACAAAAGGCTATAATGAATTGGCAAAACTTTAGACAACTTAAGGGACAGAGTGTGCAAGACTATACCCAAGAATTTAGGAGAAGAGCACTCTTATTAGGGGTAGAATTACAAAGTCAAGATACTTTGATGAAATATATAGGTGGTTTTCACAGTTACCTTAAACATACTATCCTTATGTTCAATCCTACTAGTCTAGACGAAGTTTGTGTAAAAGCTACACATTTAGAGGCTAGAGGGAAAAGCACTTTTGATGAGGGTAGAAACAAGCCTTTCAAAGGGGAGAACAAAGATAAAACCTTTAGGGGAAAAGGAAAAAAGAATGCATCTATCAAACAAGAGGGTGAAAAATGTATATGTAAACTTTGTTCAAGAGAGGGCCATGAAGAGAAAAATTGTTGGAAACTACATCCTGAAAAAAGAAATCAGTTTAACAAAAACAAGGGAAAGAAGAAAAATGCAACTACTACAACTACACCTCAAGATTTAGGTGATGATTCAGAGGATGAAACCAAAATTGTAGCCATGGGTTTGAAAAGTATGAAGGGAAAGGAAACTGAAACTAAGACAAGCACTAGTACTTCAAACTATCATGTACAAGCTCCTAATGAGGAAGAAATAATTGAATTGTTCCATGTGAGGGTAGTCTCAAAACATACTAAAATTGACACACTATTTGACAGTGGGTCACAAGCAAATATCATATCAAAAGACTTGGTCAAACAACTTAAACTTGAGACCATTCCACATCCAAATCCTTATCCACTTTGGTGGATATGCAAGGATGCAAACTTACAAGTCTCAAGAAAGTGCATATTGCGATTCGCCATAACTGCACACTTTATTGACACAATTGAATTTGATGTGGTGCCTCTTGATATATCAGGAATTGTTTTGGGAAGTCCTTACTTATTTGATAGGAAAGGAATGTTCCATCATCATGAAAATAAATATCATCTCTTTAAAGATGGCAAGGAGTTCATTGTCAGAGCACATCGCAAGAAGGCAAATACAACGATGATGGTAAATGCGGGACAGGTAAAAAGGCTAGTAAATTCTAGTAAGAGTTTTGTACTTCTTATGGTTAAGCCCAAGGTTGATATGAATCACGAGTCATTTGAAAATTGTGATTCCAATCTTAAATCAGATTTATATGATGTAGTTGATGCACATCATGAGATGTTTCAGGAACCGATAGGTTTACCTCCTAAAAGGGAGTTTCAACATGGAATCCATTTACATCAAGATTGTCCTCTTCCTAACATCAGCATGTACCACTTGTCTATCACGGAGAATGCTGAAATCAAGAGGAAAATTAAAGACTTGTTGGACAAAGGATTCATAAGACCAAGCACTTCGCCATGTGGGTCACCGATAGTGTTGATTCCAAAGAAAGATGGAACTTAGAGCATGTGTGTAGACTTCAGGGCATTGAACAAAATAACAGTAAAGAATCGTTACCCACTTCCAAGGATAGATGATTTGTTGGATCAGCTGAAAGATGATAAATATTTCACTAAGTTAGACTTACATAGTGGTTATCATCAAGTTAGAATTGTAGAAAGTGACATTTGGAAGACAACATTTAAAACCAAATAGGGACTCTTTGAGTGGCTTGTTATGCCGTTTGGTTTATGCAATGCACCTGCAACTTTCATGTGGGTAATGGATGATGTATTACGTCCTTTTCTTGATGATTTCATTATTGTCTACTTAGATGACATCTTAATTTTCAGAAAGACTAGAGAAGAGCATGTCATGCATGTTAAGAAAGTACTTGATATTTTGAAGAAAAATCAGTTATTTCTTAAAATGTCAAAGTGTGAATTTGGAAAGACTTATTTCGTTTATTTGGGACACATAGTAGGAGAAGGTGCTTTGAGAATTGATCCTTCCAAAGTAGAAGCCATTGTGAATTGGCCTACTCCCAAATCCATTACAGAGGTAAGAATGTTTTTGGGTGCAGCTCAATATTGGAGGAAGTTTATTTCTAACTTCTCTGCCATAGCAGCTCTTATGCATGCAGTGACTAGTGTAAAGTGTGCTTTCCAATGGGGAGGAAAGCAACACAAATATTTTGAGCCTTTGAAAGAGAAGATAAGTTTATCTCTAGTCCTTGCATTACCGGACTTGAGACAACCATTCGAGATTCAGAGAGATGCTAGTGATTAAGCCATGGGTGCAGTTCTCTTACAGCATGGTAAGCATGTTGCATTTCATTCTGAGACATTTAATGATGTTGTTGTGAATTATCCTACATATGATAAAGAGTTTTATGCGTTGGTACAAAGTGTCAAAAAATGGAAACACTATTTGATGGGCAAAGAAACAATTGTTCATACCGACCATCAACCTTTACAGTACTTGCAATCGCAAAGTAAATTGTAGCAGTCACGACATTTTAGATGGATGGGTTTCCTACAACAATTTCACTTGGTAATAAGGTACAAGAAAGGTATTTACAATAAGGTTGTTGATATTCTTTCAAGGCCTATTATTAGTGCTAGTACTTTATTTAAGAATGATTCTATTGTACATGAGAGCTACATAGAAAAATATGCATCAGATGATGACTTTAAGGATGCGTATGCTGACTTGAGTGAAGGGAATCATGTTGAGGAGAATAATTATCATTTGCATAATAATTTTCTGTTTCATATGGGCAAGTTATGTATACCACAGGGGGAGAGACTAAGCATCATGAGAGAAGCTCATTCTTCTCCATAACTGGACATTTCAGGGTATTCAAAAGGTGGCACATTTATAGAGGTATTGTTATTGGCCTCGCATGGTAGATAGTGTTTCACATTTCATTAGAGGTTGTTAATTATGTGCTACAAGCAAGACTAGCAATAGGAAGATTGTTTTATATACGCCATTGTCGGTACCTTCTAGACCATGGGAAAGTGTTTCTATGGATTTTGTTGGAGGGCTACCATTATCTAGAAAGAAGCATGATTATCTTTATGTAGTAGTTGAGCAAGATGTGTATTCTTATGCCATGTAAGAAATCTATAACTGCTGAACAAACTGCTGATTTATATTTTCAACATGTATGCATTCATTATGGCTTGCCTACTTCTATTGTTAGTGACAGGGATTCTAGATTTGTTGGGAATTTTTGGTCCAATTTATGGAAGATGATGGACACCAAGTTGAAGAAGAGTATTGCTTTCCATCCGCAAACAGATGGTCAAACAAAGGGAGTGAAGAAAACCATTGTACATCTTTTGAGAGGTTATTGCAACAAACATTGCAAGCTTTGGGATGAGCACTTGCATTACATTCAATATGCTTACAACCGGGCAGGGAACTCTTCTACAAATACTTCACCTTTTGAAGCTTGTTTTGGGTATTTGCCTAAGTCACCTTTAGATTTCATTCTTGAGAAGGATGTGGCCATTGATGGTCATAGTGACATTGACAAAGCTCGCATGTTCATTGAAATAATTCATCTCATACATCAGCAGGTTCAAGAACAACTTGAAAAAAGTCAAGGCAAGTACAAGGAGAGACATGATAAGCACAGAGTTGATCATAGGTTTAAAGAAGGGGATGAGGTATGGCTTCATATTAGTAAGGAAAGAATGCAAGGAGAAGGTAAAAAGTTGAAGCCTATTCGTTATGGTCCATTCAAGATCCTTAAACAAGTTGGAAATAATGCTTTTCAATTAGATTTGCCTTCATACATGCAAATGTATTCCGTTGTGAATGTGGAAAATCTATGTTTGTATGAACCTCCTTTAATTGGTGATTATGAAAGTGACATTCAGCTGCCATCCATAGAGGTTTTCTCGCCAGAATTTTTGGATGAGTTGAAAGAGGATGCTATCCTTGACAAAAGGACACACACTTCAAGGAGGGGAAATGTTGATTATGTTCGGGTTGGTCTTAAAGGCAGCAAATCGAGTAAGGCAAAGTGGATTGAAGTGGAAAAGGTGAGGGACCTGTACCCTCATCTTATTAACAGATAATTGAATTCTTTTGGGGTCCAAAAGCTTCCCAATGGGGAGGTGTGATCAGGTGATCATGTCCTAAGTGAAAAAAAATGCTCAAAATTGGAACTGCTCAGAATTGGTTGAAACTAGAATGATTGGATAGGCCTCGTTGATATGATCCTGGCACCGCAAATGACACTAAAATACGACATTGTATGTGAAAGTTATTCAAGTTTGAAATTCAGAATTTCCTTCAAGTCCAGTTTGACCAGGGTCGACTTTGATTTTTTAAAAAAATATTAAAAAAGGAATATTCCATAGAATATTCCATGGAATATTCCATCAGCATCCTATCATTGTTCGACACTTGACATTTGAGGATTGGATATTGGTTTGACTAGACATTTTGGTGGCCATTCAGTGGGTGCCACGGGGCCTGACCGGAGGCCACCCCATGGCCCTAGGCTAGAGAAGATTTTCTGTGGAAAAAAAATTACTGAGTTGGCAGGATTCAACCGTGGGTTGATCGGGTGGCAGCCCCAAGGCCTAACCGCCCGGGCTCGTGGTGGTTCTTACAATCCATAGGTCACATGGAATATATAAAATTTGTCAAAAGTTTGGTTGGCAGTAAAATGGGGGCCAACCCCTAAGGACCAGCCCCCTATACCTGGGACCACGAGCCCAAAACCATGGCCCATAGATCCCGATGGTTGCGGTTTGTATTGTTAGGTTCACATGTTGCGGCGGAGGTTATGTAAACGTTAATGCCATGGTTGTAAAATGTGGTTTGTTAACCATAAAGGCCGACGGTTTATGCGGAGGTTTAATGTGACCACACCACATAAAAGTTAATGATAAACCAAACTGTTCCGATATTTTTAGGTGGAGTCTGCCTTTTAGGCGCCATTTCCATTGTTAGTGGGCCTAACTCTAGTTACTCTAAAGTTGGTGGAGTTTTTTTAGGCAAAGCGAGACAAAACTTCTTTTGGTCATAATGTTTTTTTGACTAAACCTTTTGGGACAAATTGTTTTTTATTTCGGGTATTCTCAACATTCTAGAGCGATTGGAATAGGTTGCAAAGCCAACAAAGGTGTCTTTCGGCCATTTTTACCTCAGAGAATCTTGGGGAGCCATCAGGGCCTTGAGGGAAATGGAGCTGCATTGGACTACACTTCACTATTTTAGGTGAAATCAGAGTCATTCTTAGATTCTTTCTGTGTTCTGAATTCATTTTCACAGCTGGTTCGGTCCGTTTAGGCCTTTTTTTCTCACTGTATTACCAATTTGAGCATCATAATATATCAAGGACATGCCCATTGGGAGCCTTGAACTTGACAGATGTAGCCTAGGAGGGGTGAATTGCCTCATCATGTTGTTGTGTGTTTATGGTGAAGTTATTTTGTTGTGTTATTCAGATTAAAGTTGTTAAACAATAAATTAAAACAACACTCCCTCAAACCAAAATTCATAAACAGTTATCAAAAACACTTTGTTTCACTTGCATGATTATTCAAAAAATTTTCACACTTAATTTAATGGAAATGAATACTTTGAATAGCAAAACAAATACTTTCATTTTCAGATCAGTTGGTCCATCGGAGGGATGGAAAAGAAAATCAGGGCGCACGGAGAGTAATGGTGCCCTATCTCGAGTAAGGTGAACTTAAAGGCATGAGGGTGGTGGGAGGGAGAGGCATGCGGTCATCACATGGTCGGTGCCACATAGGCTCTCTCTTGCCTGCTCCTCTCGATGCATGTTCTCCACTATCAACCCATCCGAGGGGTTTTCGATGGTTAGATAGTTTTTCTAGCATCTCTAAAATATAGGGTGCATCTAGTGGGTGGGGGCCTGAAAAAGAAGATCTGGTCCCTTTCTTTCTACCCCAATATTGGCTAGATCATCTGCAATCTGATTGGATTTTCTTCTTACATGGGAGGGGATGAGAGCTTGGCCAGGTCATAGAAGAGATGCAATTGTCCTTAGACCATAAGAGAGGCACCAGCAGGGAAATACTTGCTTTGGGTCTGCTCTGTTCAATATTTTCTGGAAGAGGCTGAGGATGACTTGAGAATATCCTTCCACTATAAGTTTGTTGAAGTTGTGTTTTATGGCGAATTGTAGCCATGTTGTTAGCCCCTAGAGAATTGTTGCATTGTTGGTAGTATGTCCTAAATTTCCCATTGGGAGGAGGAGAATGCTTCCCTGATGATTGCGAAACACCACACCAAACCTAGTTGCTCTTGGGTTTCCTTTGGAAGCTCTGTCAAAATTGAGCTTAATGAAATCCAGTGGAGGGGGGGACCAATGGGAAGGAATATCCCCATGAGGAGAAGGACGTGAAGGAGGGGGAAGACTTTGGATTTTGTTGAGTTTCCAATTATTCATGATACCTTGTTCCTAGGTAGGGCATATTAAGTCTCCCTCATTCCATTGTTGCAAGCTTACTGTTTTTGTTAAATTGTGGAAAATCTAGGGCCAACCTTGATGCCCATAAGTCTGGGTGTTTCTTAAGATTCTTTTTTTTCTTTCCTTCCAGAGTTGCCAAAGGATAAAACTAGGGAGAAACTGCCAAATGCAATTTAGGATCGGTGACTAAAAATCCTCGTCTCTTTAAGCTTCAATGGTGTTCCTTATGTTGTCCCTTTGGTGATCCGAGGTGCGCATTATGGTTTCACAATGGTCCCAGACTTTGGCAATCTAGGGTCAAGTGTTAAGAAGGTGATTCATGGTTTCTGCCTCTACTAGATAGAGATGACAAATGGAAGATCCTATAAATCCCCTTTTGGTTAGATTATGCTAGTTGAGAATGTTTCCATGTGCCACCAATAAAAGGAAGATGCTATTTTTTGGCCAGTGTTTTAGGGACCATATTTTTCACCAAACTTCCCTTGGTGGAGGGGGATTGAGATTGGCCTTTAAGCCGCAGGCCTCTTGGATGTTAAAATTACCTCTTGGATAGCTTCCCCAACAAAGGATGTCCTCTCCTTGCATTATAGGAATTTTCCATTCATTGATCATGTTGTACCAAGGTTGAAGGTTCACCTATGCCTCGATATGTAGGTCATCTTTACTGGATTTCCAGCATCTCCAAGTGGCATTCATGGGGTTGAAATTCTAGTAATATGCCACTCTTGTCATTCCTTCTTGAGTTCTTTGGGGGAAGAAGGTAACGACCCATTCCTACTGTGCTAAAATCAGGAGTTGTTGCTAGGAATCATTCCAAAATAGGGCAATATGACGATTTTGGATTTCCTAGAAGGCATGGTTGACTATCAGGTAGAGATTTTGCCTAGTTGTTGTCCAAATCAAGGATCCCGGGGTGTTTTCATTCCAACGAATGAGGCTTCTTTCTTTTTCCTTGGGAGTATACTTTCTTCGCCAAATCTTGGCCCAAAGGTCCCGAGGTCTCTTCATCCATCTCCACCAGATATTGACACTGAGTAATTTACTAAGAATAGAGGGATATTTGGTTCCTAGACCCCCTTGAATCTTATGTAGACAGAGCTTTTCCCAACTGATCAGAGAAATTTTCTTCCCTACTTCATGCCCCTGCCAGAGAAAGTTTCTTTTCAAGCCTTTGATGGAATTGAGGATTAATTTTGGGACCGCGAGAGCCAAGAAATAATAGACAGGGAGATCTTGTAGGATCGATTTGAGGAGGATGAGGCAACTCAGGAAGTTTAGAGCTCGATAGGTCCAGGAGGAGAGTCGCTTCGAAAAGGAGGTAAGGAGGCCTTCCTAGGAGTTGTTTCTGAGGGCTTTATCAAGGAGAAGGACGCCAAGGTATTTGGACAGAAGGAATCTTTGATTGAAACCCAATATGTCTGCGATGCGGAGCTAAATCGACAAAGCAGTATTGAAAAAGAAGATCTGGGACTTGGCCTTGTTTAAGTCTATCCCTAAGGCTTCATAGAAGGTATTGATGATTGAGAGAAAATTGAGGGCCTATTGGACTGTAGGGGAGCCCATCATCAGAGTGTTGCCCACAAATTGGCTATGCGATATCGGGGGGTTGATGCCATGCAGGGGCATCCCTTTTAGTTTCATGTTATCTACCATATCCTGAATGGAGCGACTGAGGCCTTCTGCCAAGATGATGAAGAGGAAAGGAGAAAGGGGTCCCCCTCCCTAATTCCTCTAGAGGGAGAGAAAGGGTGAGAAGGAACTTTGTTGATAATCATTGAGAAGGCCGAGGAGGTGAGGTTCAGAATCTAGGAAACCTAGGAGGGGTCAAAACCAAAGGCGAGGAGAATCGCCCGCATATATTCCCAACTCAACTTATCAAAAGATTTGGATAGGTCCAGTTTTAGGAGCATACCTGGAGTTCAGTTGTTCTGAAGAGAATGAATGACTTCATGGGTGAGGATGATGTTGTCCAGGATCTGTCTACCCTACACATACCCTGATTTTTCTGGCAAGATGATGAATGGAAGGAGGGGCTTGAGTCTCCTTGATATCACCTTGGTGAGGAGATTGTAGATGAAATTATAGAGGGAAATTGACCGGAACTGCTTAGGATGGTTTACACTCTCATCTTTGGGGATGAGAGTAAGGAAAGTAGCATTGAGGGCTAGCGGGACTTGTCTAGAGAATTTGGAGTCTTCAATGATCTCCCATAATTCCTCTCTGATCATTGGCCAACAATGATGGAAGAAATCATACGTGAAGCCATCTGGCCATGGGGATTTTCTCTTGGGGGTGTCCTGGAGAGCCTGAACAACTTCTTTGATCATGATGGGTCGAAGTAAGGCTGTGTTTTGTTCCTTCGAGATTAAGGAGGGTATGTGATGCATTATATGTGTTATAGATTGAGATCTGTCTCTCTGGAGCTCTGACAAGATGTTTTGATAATAGGTGACCAACTCTTCTTCCAATTCCTCATGAGTGTGCCTAATTTGCCCATTATCTGAGATGAGTTGGGTGATATGATTAGCATGCCTTCTTTAGATGGTGGATATATGGAAAAAAATGGTTTTTTGATCGCCCTCTTTGAGACATTGGATACAAGATTTTTTCCTCCACAAGATTTCTTCTTGGAATTTTATTTCCTCCATCTTTCCTCTAATTGTTTCTTCCTGTAGTTTGAGGGGTTCAAATAAACCCGTGTCCTAGATTTGAATTTGAACAATGTTCATTTGTTACGTTAGTTGTCTTTGGGCCTCAAAGATGTTGCCAAAATTTTGTTTGTTCCAAGTTTTAAGTTTTTGCTTCAAGTTCTTGAGTTTCTGTTGAAACCTATACATATTGGAGCCATTGGACACAACAACCTCCTCCCACCAGACATGGTCGTTCTGCTAGAATTCAGGGTGGTTAAGATAGATACACTCCAATCTGAAGGGTTTGCGACCTAGGGTTGTTGAGATGTCCAACAAGAGTTGTATGGGACAATGATCAGATCCATGGAAGTCAAGGACTCTAGCTTCCAAATTTGTTCCCTCCAGCAAGAGCGAGTCGGAAAGGAGGAAGTGATCTAGTCTGTAGGCTATTTGGTGAGATCCTGTTCTACAATTTTTCCAAGTGAAGGTGCCATTGGATTTGTCTGGGTCTACGAGGCCTAGGTTGTCAATTTGGCACTAAAAGTCTCTCGACTCTTCTTCAAGTCGTCGTGTACCACCTCTTTTTTCATCAAGGTTGCAGATCATGTTGAAATCTCCTCCCAGGATCCATCTTTTCCCTACTATTAAAGTGGCTTGATGCTCCAGGCTAGTAATGAAGGCTTGTTTATCCCTTGAGTTGGCTGGTCCATAGACATTGGTTGATAACCTGGCTTGTTGGAGCCAATGAGTCGGTAGTCTATCGTGATAGACCATTTGGTTGTGAAGAAGTTGTCCATGGTGACCGAGTTTAGGTTCTAGAGGAGAGCTAGCCCACCTATTTCTCCCATGGCCTCTATGTAGATGCCTTACCCTTACTTCCAGCAATTGGGGAGGATCTTATCCATATCTTTTATGGCACATTTTGTTTCTTGAAGTAGCATTATATCTGGTTTTTCTACAATGAGCATATCTCATAGTAGTCTCTGTTTACTATGACCGTTGAGTCCCCTTATATTCTAGGAGATAATATTCATGAGGAGGAAGGGGGGAAGGGGTGGGAAACTGTCATATATTAGATGTATCTGACCTAAGTTGACCATGAAGTGTCCTATCTCCTAGATGAGCTTGTTGGTAGATTTCTTCCCTCCTTTCTTTTCATCCTTCTAAGGTTTACATTGTTCTTTTGACATGTTTCCCTGGATTGTCAGGCTTGCACTAGATCTGGTGGTAGAGCCGACTGAAGAGTTGAGGAATATTTTGTGCACTTTTCTCAGTTGATTCGGTGGGATGGTATACATTTTGTGATTCTTGTAGGCATGTTCCATATGCTCCAGATATACTCCTTCTAGATCTTGTTCGTCTAGTTCCATTTCCGTGTCTCCATATTCTACCTCTAAGGGGTCCAGGGCTGCAACATGAGATTTGGATGTGGGGATAAGTGGGATTTTCCCTTGAGTTTCCTGTGCCTTCCCTTTCGCTAGATTAAGCGTTGTTTTATCTGAGGGTGGGTCTTGTGAGGTTTCCAATCCTTCTGGTTGTTGCTGCAATATCCCATATTGGTTTCTCCTGGTCGGTTCCTTGATGTTCTGGCCTGCTGGCTACTTTCCTCCTTATTTGTGCTTTCCCATCATTGGTATGAATCCTTCTTTGTCTTTGTTTTCTTCTAGGTTTCCCTCTTTGCTAGGCGTGTTGAGGGGACAGTCCCTAAAGAGGTGCCCATGCTCATGGTACTTTTGGCATCTAAACGAAATGTGTTCAGAGTCGATGGTTTTCATCCATTCCTCATCCTAGTATTCCAGAACTATAGATCCTAGTAGCGGCTTAGCAATGTTCAGATAGACACATATGTGTGCGTAGGAGGTATACCTTCACTGCTTAGTGGCTTCTGAGGATTTGACGTACACTCCTATTGTATTTCCTATGCCTGCCAGGACCTCTTCCAGCTAGAACTCCTACGGCAAGGAATATATCCTTAACCAGACTATGGGATGTGAAAATTCCTCCAATTTAGGGATAAATGTTTATTTCCAGAATCTCAAAAAAAGACCCACCAAGTTAAAGAAATATTGGTTGTTGTCGAAGATACGGTTCCTGTCTTCTAGGTTATGGAGGATTATGGTAAAAAAGCCCTTGGATCCCAACTACAGATCAAAGTGACCTTTGGGCTTCCACCATTGATATATCCATTTCACCAATTCCTTTCTTAAGAAATAGAGCCCTAGAAATTTGTCGATTAAAGCGTAGTCTCTCATGTATTTCTTATTTTCCTCAATCCAGAGTGTACTTACAATCTATTTCAGGGCTTACAGTTCTTGAGGGATACATTTCCCTAGTACCCAATATCGAGTCATACTTGCCACTGGGGTAGCTTTCCCTGAATCGATATCCATTTCTCGTTCTTTGAATGTCCCCTTGGAAATGAGTTGTGATCTGAGATATGGGGGAGGTTCGAAGGCTGGGCACTTGGAGCCACCTCCATTTTTTTCTTGAGCAGTTGCATCATTGTAAGAAGGGCCTCTCGGCCCTCCCTCACTTGGAATCATTATGTGCCTGCGGGGCAGCGTGGTGCACCAAATCAGAAGTAACCCTAACCCTAGCGCTTGTCTGTAAAAAAATCTTCTAACCACTCAATGTATGATATTCAAATTCAATAGGGATCATGGATTTGTTACCATAGAATAATTCAAAAGGAGTAATCCCTATGGTAGTTTTCCATGTGATGTTGTAATCCCATGCTACTTATATGAGCTTCTTTGACAAATCTTTCTTGTTCATGCTCACGTTTTTGGTGAGGATGTTATCTATCTCTCCATTTGTGACCTCGCCTTTCCCATTTTCTTGAGGATGGTACGGTGTTGAATTTATGTGGTAGATTTTATGTTCATTCATGATCTATTCAATGAGTCTTGATGTAAATTAGGGACCCTAAACTGTGACTATCTCCCTTGGATAACCAAACCTTGAGAATATGCATTCTTGGAGGAATGCATCTACATTTGATTATGTGGCATCCTTCATGGACCTTTATTTATCCCATTTTGTTAGATAGTCTGTGCACACCAATATGTGTTTATTTTTCCTTGATGAAGGATCATTTGGGCCATGAATTCCATGCCTCAATTTTCAAACGATTCCAATGATACCTGGGGCTATAAAGACATATTTTTCCTCCTTGTTGGTTTCACAATTCTTTGAAATTCATCACATTGTGAATTGTATTGTTAATCATCTTTATGTAGGGTTGGACAATAATATCTAGCTTATAATATCTCATAAGCTATCCACTTGGCTTCATAATGAACTCCACATAGTTAATCATGAAAATCATGTAGGATATCATGAACCTAATCTTATCTTATGCATCTCCTCGAAATCCAGTCTCGACAAAGTTTGAAAAAATAGACTTCAATACAAGTGTAGGATGAACTTTTCCAGAAAATCTTTCATCTCTCTCTGTAGGAGAAATGTTGAGGAAACTTTCTTGTTGTTAGATAAATTTTTATATCAAAAAAACAAGGGTTTTGCTTTGATATGGAAAATAGTTTCTCATCTGCGAACTGGTCATCGATCATGCCTTCCTCATTAGAGCTCGTCAACCTAGATAAAAAATATGCAACTACATTTTTTCTTACCAAGATTACCAAGAATTGTTATATCAAACTATTGTAATAGAAAAAAAACCCTAATAATCCTACCATTAGTGTCAGGTTTATTCATAAAGTATCTAACGACAACAAGATATGTGTGTACAAAAAATTTATACCCTATAGCATAATGTTTGAATTTATTGAGAGCATGAACAACTTCTAAAAATTCTTTCACTGTAACATTGTAGTTGATCTCTGCACCAGCCGAATTTTTACTAATGAAATAGATTGTAGATGGTTTATTGTATTGATTTTGTCCTAAGAATTCTCGTGCATCTTTTTCTTATGCATTAATGTGAATGTGAAATGGAAGATCCCCATTGGGGTCTTGTAATACATGAGCAATTGAGAGTTTTTCTTTTATTGTCTCAAAATCTTGTTGAAAGTTTAGGGTCCAACAATAATCTACATGTTTGGATAGAAAGGTGAAGAGAGGAGAAGTTGTCTTACTGAAATCCTTGATGAACCTTATATGGCATCATGCATATCAAAGAAAGATTCTTAGGTCTTTTGGTTTAAAGGGGTAGGAAGTAAAGTGATGATTTTGATCTTATCTTTGTCTACTTCAATCCCTTTGGAGTACAAATGATGTCCTAAAACAATCCCTTCATTTATCATCATAATACATTTTTCATTGCTAAGGGATAAATTCATTTCTCTACATCTTTGGAGAACCTTATATATATTGTCTAGGGACTCATCAAATGAATTTCCATAAGGGGTAAACTGATCCATATATATTTCAACTTTATCTTGGATGATTTTTGAAAAAATGATGAGAATTTGTCTTTGAAAAGTGGTTGGGGAATTACACGGACCAAAAGGTTAGACGTTGTATGAAAATCTACCCCAAGGGAAAGTAAAATTCATATTTTCCTTATCCTCAGGACTGATCTAAATTTGGATGTATACACTAAACCCACCCAGAAATGAAATGTATTTCTTCTCGACTAAGACATCGAAAAGTTGGTCAATAAAAGGTAAGGGGAAATGGTCATTTATAGTAGCCTTGTTCAACTCTCTATAATCCAGACATTTCCTCCACTTCCCATTCTTCTTTGGGACAATAAATATAGGAGATATCCATTCACTATTTGAAATAATATATATGAATCTGACATCAAGAAAATTTTGAATTTCTTATTTAACTATGTCTTTCATTGTATGGTTCATATTTCTTTGGGGATGCTTAATAGGTTTGCATTCCTCCTTAATGTAAATGTGATGAGTACAAATAGAAGGATGGATTCATTTCATGTCTTTATAATCCCATGCAAATGATTCAATATTTATTTTCTACACATATAACAGTTTTTGTTCCTACTGACCAATGAGTTTATTGTTGATTTTGACGGGTTTTATAGGGATGATCTCTACAGTTTTTATGGATAGATATTGTATCTTTGTAGTAAACAAATCTGTCCATAATTTTGTGTCATTTTCTGTAGAAATTTCTGGTCTGTTATCATAATTTATCCTTTCTATTTTCACATTGTTTGGATATTGATTTTGTGGAAAATTTTCAAGGAAACGGTTCTCGTCAATTGAACTATCATCCAAGGAAGTGTGAATTATGTATATGGGGTACAAATTTTTTACGCCAATTCCTCTTCCTCTTCCACCCACATAGGAATATTTTTTTTATCAAATGTTGTGCAGGAGGGTAAATAACAATCTTCTTTTGGCGCAAGCCATCATTAATAGTCATATTTCCTCCTCTACATCTAATGTATGCATATGTTGTGGCCAACCAAGGCCTTCCTAAAATGAGAGTATATCCATTGGATTGAGACTTGGGTTGAAGGACTAGGAAGTCAGTAGGGTACTCCAAAAAGTCAATTGAGATTATGATAGATTCCAACATGCCTTTAGGTTTGACTGTAGATTTGTGTACTAGTTATAGGATAGTTGGGGTATCTCTCAAAAATATCTAAAGGTTGAGTCTTAGAATAATATCCTTATTCATAACATTGGTTGCATCTGTTAGATAAATAAGAGTATTATGTACCAAGTTTTTACTAATATGCACATTTATTAAGGGACTCCTTGGATCCAAGTATTTAGATACAATCAACTTCTCAAGCATAAGGTCAACTAATTGTCCTATGATATTTACGGTATAAGTATATTTTATTTTTCTCCTTGGTCTTCTAATGCGGTCTTCCTTGATATACTTGTTTAAAATGGTTGCATCCTTAAGATATTGTAAGAGAGGTATCCTTATACACAAATTATTAATCACTCCTAAAATTTATTTTTCCTCTTATGTATAAGATTTATTTTCTCATAATAATTCATGGTAAGGAGGGGTTTGTGGTTGTTGTTGCAAAATATTTTTTGATCTGATATTTATCTCTTGTAATTCCAAAGAATAAGTCTGATAAGTTGTATCATTTTTGTATACAGGTTGGACTTGCTTGTTCTTCATATTAGGGGTAGATTGAGCAGGCAGTTGAGGTTGTTTAGGAGAAACATTTGTTTGAGTTGTGTTTTGTCTAGAAGGAGGAGGAGGTAGTAATGGAGGTTGTTGGAAATTGTGTGGCCTCTACCCCTATGGTGGTTGATTCCACTAATTTTGTGGAATTCTAGGAAAATATTGGTATGGAGAAGGAATTGGATGTCCTTGGTATTGCCAAGGGTTTGTAATTTTCCAAGGTGGCGGGTTATACCATGGTTGATGAGACATTTTAGAATTATATGTACTAAAAGTTTGAGCAGGAATGAAGTTCAAACATATTTAGAATAGTCTTGGTGCTCCAGGCCTTCTTTGGTTGATGATGTACAGTGATTCCACATTATCCTCTACTCTTTAAAATGTAGATTTAAATTCTGACAAAGAAGGAATTTTGTTAGTTGGATGATTTTCTTCACAAATTCCACAAACATCTATAAGGTCTAAAGGTCCCACTCATTTCTCAGATATTTTTTAGGGCATTTGGGACAATAGCAAACCAATTTCTTATTTTCTTACTTTTATTTCCTTTTTATCTATAAGGTATACGTTTGCATGACTAAACAATGTAAAATATCGGTCTTCATGTACTTTATTAATCCTCCTAATTAATTCTTTATATAAGTTGTAGGGATAGAATATTGAGAAACCAAAACTCTATTGCTTCTACCTTTATTTTTGGAGGACCTTGAATTGTTCTTGAATATTCTTTTGATATCATCATACTCCAACTGATAGATATCTCCATTGTATAGGACATTCAATGTTTCCATAAAATCTCCTCTTACTCCTCTAAGTAAGACAATCTTGAGTGAGTCTTCGTCTAGAGTGAAATTTTGAGATCTCTTGTAGCTTATTTGAAATCTCTCTTCAAAGTATTCTTGGGACTCATCAGGTCCTTGTGTCATTCTAAAAATCACATCCCTTGTATCTCTTGCTATACATTAGTATGTTTATCTTTCACTGAAGGTATTTTTCATTTAATCCCAAGTTGTGATACTATTTCCCTCAAAAATCATAAACAATGTTAGAGCTGAATCCTTCAAGGTAGAAGGAAAAATATTGATTTGTTTTTCATCAATGGTATGATCACATGTCCTACATATAACCACAAACTAAAACAAGAAAGTGTCAATATCTTTAGAAACAAACCCATGAAAATGACGTAAGGCAGAAGGATTATTGTTTTTCATCTTGGTTTCTGCATTTGATTCTCGAATAGGGAAATCAAATATTTCTACCATCTCTTATTCACAAGCCATGGCACGAGGTGAGAACTAACTCTCTTCTTAAATATTTTCAAATTCTCTAGATTCCCTCTCCAAGAAACTTTATAGTGTTTCAGGACCAATCTATGGATTTCTTGGACCTTTTTTTATGGTGGGTATTTTTGGTAAAAAATTTCCTTTCCTATCTCAAGGTCTAGTCATTCATGAAATCAAAAGAAAGTGAATTTTTTTTTTTTTTATGCAAAAACAATAATGTGACAACAAGCTATCAATACTCACATGAAGTAAAATAACTTGGGATATTACACTACATAAATTCTATAGTGAGGTTGGTCTTGTGACTGAGGTATTATTTTTACTTCTCCAAGTCGCAGAAAAGAAAAAAAAAATAGCATGCAGACTTCAGGGCACAATGGCGCCAGAAAGTGATGGTCCCGGGAATAGTAGAAACAATTTACTATACCCTTGGTTTCCTACTTTATTTTTAAACCCGAGGTTTGTAAAAAATTAAGAGGTACTATGCATTGTATGTGCAGTAGGAAATTTTCAGTGGAAAGGATTGAGAATGATCAAAGGCTGAAAATGTGTAGGAAATCAAGTGAGAAAAATAAGATCCGTACTAATTGCTTGAAGGAAACACATCAATGTGAAAGTAAAAATAATCTACATTGCATGAAAAAAATATACTCTAATTGCATCAAAGAACATTGAATAAAAAAGATTAAACTGAAGAAAAAAAGATTAATTCAATCTAAAGTATGATAGAAACTTGTGATACAAGTAAGGCTACACTAATGCATGAACAAAACAAGATAACCATTTGATAAATATCAATCTAAATGTCCTTTTATTTTTTATTTATGTTTTTATGAAAAAGAATATTAGACTAAATCAATACATGAAGATGAAACAATCCTACAAGGGATTTCTACAGGAGCTGTGTTGTTCTACATAAATCGTACAGTTTCTACAGGAAACTCCTACAGGAAGAAAAGTGGAGTCTTAAAACGAAATGCAATTCTTTAAAAGCATGAAAAAATATAGACTTTAAATAAATGAAGTGAATCTAAGGTTGTTATCCTTGGGAGGAACCTAAGAGTGCTCCAAAAGTTTATTGAGCATTTCTACAGGATGCTACTGCAACTAGCATATTTTTTGTTGATCAAAATTGATCATAAATGCATAGGGAGTTCTCTTGAAGGTAGGTATGGACAATTTCCCCTGATCTTTGGTTGGCAGCTCATTCAATGATTCAACATCCCCTATTTATAGGAGGTTGGTTCCCTCGACTCCTGTAGTTAAAACTGGTTGGATGAATACATGTATTTTGAAAAAAACATTAGTGCAAAAAGGTATATTATACACAAAATCCACCTCGATCATATATTCATTAAGAAACATACCAAATACCCATGACTGGCTATTAAATATGGTCAAAATAAAAGATTAAGTCATTTTGTGGTGGGAAATGTGCCAAATATGATCCTTTAGAATGGGAAATAATGTGGCTCATCAACTAGGTAATTGGATAGTACGACTAAGGGTATAGTATAGCCTCCTTAGTTGGTTCCCTGAGATATTTGTTCAAGTACTACTTTTCGACCCCATACGTATATCAGAGCTATAACACAAGGAAAAACGTTGTCTGTAGGAACCCTGAAAACCATAACCTTTGGGAAATTCTAGGGCCTGACCACACCCTTATTTGAGACATATCCCATTGATTCCTCATACCTATGATTTCTTAACCTTTTTTTATATGTGGTCTCAGCTCCCTTATTTGGGACCTACCCCTTTGGATTCCCCTTTTCACACTGATCATCGTGATGCCCTTCAATCATAACCCATTTTCTTTGTAGACCCACCAACCCCTTTCCTATGCCCCCTTTTCACCATGGACCACACCCACAACCAATATCTTGAATCATGCCTCAATGCCTTGTCATCTGATTTCTCCATGACCTAGAAGGAAGTGTGGAAAATCAATGCTAATATTACCACCATCCATTCCAACATGCATTCTACCATAGACGCCAAAATGGAAAACCTAAAATAGGACATGATGAAGGACCTATCTGCGCACATGGAATGCCATCTTACAAGCAATGTTGAATCCTTTACTTTCTAACTCTTCACCAAAATAAATATTCTCGGTGACCTTACCTCATCTGACCAACCTTTCACCCCGAAGGTGATACTTCCTCCAATTCCTAAACTTTTCAATCCCATCAATTTTAGCATGACCTATGCCTTCCTAAGTTCCTAGAGTGGATGTGAAAAAATTTGATGGCTCTGATCCCAATGGATAGGTCACCCAAATGGAACACTACTTCTCTTTACATGGCATTACCAATGAGTTGGAAAAACTACATTATGGTGTTCTCCATTTGGATCTTGAATGTTAGCAATGGTGGAAATGGCTAAAAAAGGCACACCAAGGGTATGCGTCTTGGACATAGTTTGTTGCAAAGCTCTATGATTTCTTTGACACTAACTGTTATCACTGAAATTTCGTCTGCAACATTGCACGCAAACAATTACAAAAATACAACAATGCCAACAACAATCAGTTCACATGTAGCACTAAAATGCATTTCAAAAGGAAACAAATATACAATTGGGAACAAATTGACATGTGCAAACTCACTAAAGGAAGCACGTGCATAGTGCACAGGCCAATAAAGCTCGTAGAGCGCAAAATGCACCAAATGCGCGACTGTGTACGAGAAAAGATGCACACTCCTATGAGCAGTGAATTTATGGTTCTTGTCGCCCCCCCAACCACTTATGGAGAAACTCCCAACTTTATTTGACCTCCATATCTGAGAGAAATCTAAATGGGGGACTGGTCAAGGACCAAAGGGTTCCCTAAAGGGCCCCTTGTTCACACCAAGAACCAATTGTGCTTTTCCTTGAAGAAATTCTATAAATGGAAGCCATGGGTGCACTAAGAAACCAAGATCTTCATAGTATTGTTATTTTGCCTCAATTCTCCTTTGAGAATCCTCTTTTCTCCTTGGAGTATTCAAGAATCATTGCAATAGGCCATTCCACTCACCTCTTAAGGGAAGCATTGATTGTCTTCATCATTTTTCATTTTCCTTCCATTGTAAGAAGAGCTCTCCATTAGGGAACTCAAGAGCCCTGCCACGGAGGAAGAGGGGACCCATAAGTCCTCATTTTTCTCTATGATTTTTTTCCAACTAATATAGTTATCCATTGGTGGAACAATCTTGGTCATTGGTTGATTTTTTATGGTTCTAAAGTTTCTTATGCATTCTAGTTTTTATTTCCTTAGTTGTTTTAATTTGTTTATTTGTTTATTACATGTGTTTGGATTTTTTAAACCACTCACAAACTTTTGTCTTTTCTAGAAGGCCTAAATAGGCATGCAAGCGCCATCGTTTTTCTCACCCAAGTGACGAAATGGGAACAACAGTTTGGCAACCATACTAGGGAAAAGGTATCAAATTCCACCTTATTTTGGCACAGAGAGAACTTATTTTAATCAATTTTTCTCACGGGTACCAAAACCGACCCAACCTTACTGGTCAAAAGCCAAATTCCTAGTTGGAGGAGGAGAATTTCAATCAAAAACAATTCCCTCGACGTGTATCAAAAACTGTGCAAATATTCCATCCCACAGACGCGCACCTAGCGCACTGTGCCCCACATAGGCTTCTTTTCTCTGTGTATTGTGCACCCACTATGCCTATGTCATAATTGTAACCTGCACACATTTCCATATTTTTGAAATTGTAAGGGTTTTTGTGATGATTTGAGGGCCCCTAGCCTTCAGATTTTTTTTTCATGCAATTTGTAATGCCCATGCACTCCACTTAGAATCCTTTCCCATATGAAAGGTTGGATAAACATAGGCATTTATGGGGTAAAAATAATCAAATATTATCCTCTTTTACTTTGGTTTCCAAATGGATGGTTTTCTTGGTTTGTAAAATTTAAGTTGCGATTATTTCTATCACATATAAAACCACTTACATTGGGACCAGAAATTAACTTTGATCATTGAGTATGCTCTTCTCTCGCACCATAGAGAGATATTGAGAATCAAAAAGGTGGTTAAGGGGACATTTCATCTCCCTTAAACAAAAAAAAATTAGGAGAGGACCAAGCCCCCCTAGGGCTCCTCTTAGTTTCTTTTTTGAAATCATCTTAAAGTTGTAAGGGCCCATACATGCCCACATGTTGCAAACTTAGGATAGTTTCTTTAAATTGCTTTCTTAGTTTACATCACTAGGGAGGTTTAAAGATCAAAGTAACGAGCCCATACATGCCCACATGTTTGCAATCTAGGATTGTTTTTCAAACATTTCTTAGTGTAAGCCACATTTAGGGAGTTTAAAGGATTGGTAAGGACCCACATGTCCACATGCTAGTTCTTTAGGGATTTTAAAATTCCGCAAGGTTGTACCAATGACACTTAGTAAGTTAGATAACAAAGATTTGTAAAGACCACAGGAAGTCCACATGTTGAAAATTCACACCTAAACTTATTAAAATTTGGCACACTCTTTCACTTGCTGAAACACAAAGTCACCCCTCACTCACATAATTTCCATTTTGAATTGTGGAGGTTGAAGTAGGTTTTATTTAAAGGAATTTTGAAATGTCCCACCATTGCTTGAGAAATTACCCACACCCACTTAATTCAAACGAGATTGGTTCACACCCCTAATCTCTCAGCCCACCACATATAAATTTTTTCTAAAAAACTCACTATGTTTTCCTCCACAGGATGTGCCAAAATAAATTTTTAGTCTAGGTAGGATCTCGGGGGTAGGCATACAAATAACCCCCTGTTATCTGGTCCTCACATTTTCAAACATTAGAAGTTGACAAATAGGGAACTTTTAAATCCTCCAAGTCAAGTGTTCCTACACCATAAATCACGGAGATACCCATGAAGGGTTGAAGTCTAAGGTCTGGTTGTTTTGTGTATCCCCCCTTGATTCACCCAACTCTTGCAAGGGATCCAGCCTGTGACCCATTTCTAAGGCCGAAAATCTAAATACCGCACCTTGACCAAGGTACTTAGTGACCAAATTTAGGAAATCTACCCAGGTGGCAACTGTGGGATGCAATTGCACCTTGATCAGATTTTGTGTGGCTATTGGGAAATATCGCCACCTCTTTCGGGATATGCACCCTCTACCCCTCATTATAACTTATTACCTCATCCTTCACTAGTTCCTCTTCTGGTGGCTTCAGACCCCACTGTTGAGTGCTCTTGGAAGTTCTAGTTCTATTTTGAGAGGAAGGGTGATACATCTTTTAGGACACAAGCATTTGTTTTATTTGTTCCCCCACATGGACAAAACACACCTACCCACATGTATGCTTATTTACAAATGATTAATGTATGATGCTCATTTTATTACATGCAATTGTGAGTTATATTATATTGTGAAGGTCCAAATTATAAAAGTCTCTTGTTCATTTATTTATCTCATCACCATTTGCACACATTCACTTTGCTAAGTTGGATATCATAGGGGAACCACAGAATCCCCGGCGTTTTAGACACTTGCAAAATCTCCCTCCTATTCTAGGAGGAGTTCCTAGTCTTGCCGATTCACCATATCAACCATCTCACACCCCCATGAGTGCCACTATTTTGGGATCATATTTACTTGGTTCCACTTTTCTTGGGTCCAATTCCTAAGGATATCCATCCACTATCTCTCCTTCATAAGGAGGCGGTGGGAAAACTTCTTCTCAAGGAAGAAGTACAATCCCACCAAATCTCTCCCAAGGGTCAAGTCCACTACCTAATCACACAATGGATAGAACTAATCCTCCACCAAATCCCCCCATGCCATACTTGGAGTCTATCAAAATTCTTGATTTTACTAAACTCACGAATGATCACATTTTATATGACCCCACATGGCCCAATATGCCTACCAAACTACCTTCAGATATTCCAAAATGTGAAGGAAAACTAGGGGAGGATCTCGCCAACCATGTTATGACCTTCCACTTATGGTTCTCTTCAAAAAAAATCATGGATGACTCCATCTGCTTAAGGTTATTTTAAAGAAAACTCACTGGTCCATCATCCAAATGGTATGTGGATGAAAAATCAGGGTCCCATGTGACTTTTGAATCCTTGGCCAAATCCTTTTTGTCCTTTTTTTAACTACCAGTTCATCATGAAACTGGTTTAGAACTTGTCTCTAAGTGAAAATAAACCTCAAATATGCATATTTCTGACCACATCCATGAATGGAATCGACGACATAACTTATGTAAAGCAGAAACCACCAAAGAACAACGTCTCGATTGGTTTCTAAAATCAGTTGTCTCTATACTTGCCAAAGATGTAGCATCCACCTTCCCCCAATATGAAGAAGAAGCCATCAGCAAGTCCCAACAGTTTGACCTCATTTATGCTCAGTCAGGTTACTTATATATAGTGTTACTTGATGCACCCAGACTTGTACCATTTTTCCAGGCCAAAATTGGAATGTCTCACGCTGCGGATGGGTTGATTGGTACCATGACACACCACAACCCTTACATCTAACCACCACCTATGTATGGCACACCTAAATATCTGGAACCATATAGAGGGACATCATATTACCCTTTGCCCCTTACCAACAACCATATCATGTTGCTTCCCCCCCACCCATGAATGGACCCTCGTCGGCTCCCATGATGCGCCCGACCTCTCAACCAAGTTCAATTTCCCCTTCTACCTCAACATATAACCTAGGCACTCGTGAAAGCACTTCACCTTCCTAAGAGCCATACATATCATTGCCACAAACCAATCGATACTTTCCATTTCCTGGAACCCCACAACTCGTGGCTCCTCCACATGGACCACCACATGCCCGTGTTAACTTTTTTCATCCCTCTCCCATCCAACAACTTCATAATTTTGAGTAGTTGAATATGGAAAATATGTCCCAACATTAGAATAATGCAAAGAAGAAAGGAAAAACCTAAAACAATAATAACCTAGGACCAGGCGGAAACAACCCCCAACAAAACCAACCCTCTAGGGGAAACCAAAATCAAGGCAACCAAAACCCCCAAGGGGACAATAAAAACAAATGCCAAGGGAAGAAAAATAATAAAAACCTCCGAAAAAACTTCCCTTTCACTCTTTGTGGTGATTATGGACATTATACTCACCATTGCCCCCAAATTTCTAAATTCAAATGGTTGAAAGAATCCATGAATGTTCCACATCCTCCAACGTCACTTGCTCCTTAGTAGGACCCACAATAGTACTTGTAAAAACAACCCCCAACCATGTTGCAAAACCCTATTCCAAACCAATGTGTGATGAATACCCAACAGGAGGTACATCCTGCCCCACCACAAATGGGGTAGTATCAAAACCCAGGGCCCATCCACCCTAGAAATCCGATGGATCACAATATCCTCGTCACTAGCGAGGAAGAAATTCTCCTGCAAACACATGGCTGTCAATATAGTGCATCCCCTGAATCTACTCCAACCAACTTAGAATTAGATCGATCTAGATCGGGAAAACCCTTTATTGAACCATTCGTATCCCTCACATTCCATTACGATGGAATGTCAATAACCCTCAGGCTAGGGAAGCACGCAATTATAGTCTGGTCAATGACTTGGCACAATCTCCTGCAACCATGTCTGTATTGGAGGTCCTCCAAACCTGTCCAATGTAACAAAAATCCTTACTTTCCACCTTGGGGGTAGTTGACCTAGATGATACTAGACTCATCACATTTGATCTAGATAGCGGAGAACCACGTCTCCCCGCTCTGGTAGCTTTCCATATACTAGTCAAGATACAAAACATCACGGTTCATCGGTGTATCATCGATGAAGGTGCATCCACATGCATCATGTACAAAACTGTATGGAATAAACTTGGCTCCCCTGAGATAGTACCATCCTCCTCACCTTGAGAGCCTATGATGGTCGACCATCCTCCCCTGAAGGGCTCTTTCAAAATGTCCTCATCAAACTCGGGGGTAAAACAATCCTCATCGATATTGAAGTTATCGATGCCCCACTCGATTAAAATATCTTGTTTGGAAGTATCTACATGTATGCTATGAAGGCAATATCCTCTTCTGTGTTTCAAATGATGATGTTCCCCCACAACAAAAAAATCATCACCATCGACCAAATTTCACATTATGAGCCTAAACACTCCACCAACATCGAGAACATATTGTCTCTTGTCCGCACTAGCTCAGATGCTTATTCGCTCATTGACATGGGCCCCAACATTTTCAAGGACCCATCATTGTTGTGGGCATACCATGGAGCACCACCTCTCATACACCCTTCAGCACAAGTGTGTGTCGTATCTTCTAATGGAACTGACACCAGAGAAAAAATCCCTCCCACTGAGGCCTCTCCACACCTCAAAGTTCCACCAGTTGAAGAAATATTACCTTAGGAATTCCTTGAGAACCCTACTACACCACTTATCCCTGATTCCCCCCCCCTCCAGGGGAAAATCCCGGTTTGGGAGACAATCCCTCAAGCCATTACTCAAATTCCCTTCTTCTACCCCCCACCTGGAGTTCAAGCATTTAAGGTAGCTGCGACACTTACCCTTCTCAACATGGTTCTTGGCATCCCTGTATGGTATCTACACCCACCCACAATGGTACCTACACCATCTCTCCATATTGACCTAGAGGGAATCTCGATGTAGATTTCAGTACAGGCTCCCACTGCACCACCCTTACCCCCAACTTCCAACACCACTTCCATTGCTGGGGGAATACGAAAGAAGAAAAATCCCACAACTCCACTTCCTCCTTGAGTTCAACCTCCTTGCACACTGTGCGAATGAGAGGGACACCCCACTAATATATGTCCTTCTCTTCCCGAGTTTCACAATCTGATCCAAATCCCTTAAGAAATCACATTGCTCTCCACTTCACCAAGCACATCTAATACTACTACATCGTCCTCCACTATAGGAAGTTAAGGGTTGCGAACCAAATTCGCTTGTGCCATCTTTTTAGAATATGGCCACTACACTCATCATTTCCCATCTCTACCTCATTTTCACCAGAAGCTAGCAGCAGTACGCCAAACCTTTCAGGAAGATCCATCTCCACCACCACTTTCTCGTACTCACATCACTAATATTTGTTATGTCTCTTCCTCAGTCCCTGAATAGATGAGATTCCCTTGCACTCTTTGTGACTCACTTTCTCACTTCACATGCCGATGTCCTTTGATTGTGGCATATCGAGGTCATCATTCAACCCCTCTTCAACCAAATTTTCCCACCTCACCACTGGTCCTACCCTCTCTATATACTGTCAACATCACCTCCCCTTAACCTGCGTCACTTCCCACCCCTCCATGGTTCATAGATTGACTATCTCATGATATTCCCCCAAATCCTCCCAATTCTCTGGTTCATTTCCCACAGGAAATCTTACCCCCTACCACAGTTTATCACCCATAGTATCTGGACATTTGGTTTATGTCAAGCGATCCATCACACCCTGTATGTGATATATCATCTACGTCTTCGCTACTTGAGTACAATCACACTTTGACAATTGCCCATGTCACCTCCCTGGATCCCCTGTATTCTCTCATTTTCCACTGCAACAAAGATATCCTAGAGGAACTCACTACCCCTGATTTCCCATGGAGTGTGCTCCATCACCTAGTGCTTTTTCTCTAACAAGAATCCTTCGACCCTCCTAGGCAAGCCTCCATATGTGAAATAGAAACTAAGGGTTTTATTCCTTCATGGCATGTAGACTAGTTCAACAACCCTATCCCTACCCTAGATGATGTTGAAGAAGGTAGCATGGCCAATATCTCCCCCACCATCAAAATCAACATTTCCATAAAACTGAGAATCGTAGAAGAAACCATCATTGACTCTGCATGTTCCCCTGAGGAACTCACAACTTACAAATCTCTCTTTCAGGAATACCAGGATAGTTTTTCCTGGTCATATACAAAGATGCCTGGCCTCGATCCTTCTATAGTCGAACATCACATCGACACATGGCTAGATGTCACCCCATTTCGTAAAAAACAATGACCACTTCACCCATCCAAAGTTGCGGCTATCAAAGCCAAAATTGACAAGTTACACATTGTTGGGTTCATTTTCCCCATTGCGTATACCTCATGGGTTTCCAACCCTGTCCCCATTAACAAAAAATAGGGCACTATTCGCGTCTGCACCGACTTTCGTGATCTCAACCATGCTTTTCCCAAAGACAACTTTCCAACCCTTTCATCGAACAAATTATCGATGATTGTGTTGGCCACGAGGCTCTATCCTTCATGGACGGGTTCTTCAGCTACAATCAAATCCAAATCCATCAAATAGATCAGTATAAAACCAATTTTACTACCCCATGGGCTACTTTTGCTTATCATGTCATGCCTTTTGGACTAAAAAATGCAGTTGCTACGTTTCAATGGGCCATGACTTATGTTTTCCATGATCTTTCTCACATCATCCTTGCTTATTTGGATGACCTCACTTCTCTATCCAAGAAACAAACTCAACATTTAGATGACTTACACATCATTTTTCAACGATGTTGCCAGTGCAATATCCACTTAAACCCCTTCAAGTGTGTATTTTGCATCACCGTCAGATGCCTTCTTGGGTTCATTATCTCCCAACGTGGCATCATGGTGGACCTCCTCAAGGTCCAAGATATCACATAAATTCCACCACCTAGGAATTTACGCCAATTGTAGAACCTACAAGGAAAATCTAACCTTTTATGTTTCTTTTTCCCAAATTATGCCACCCATACACATGGTTTCCTCTGCCTACTATGTCATGATATCACATTTTTATGGGATGAACATACTGAAACCACTTTTGATGATTTAAAAGTGGCCCTATCCAATGCCCCTTTGATTATTCCTCCAGACTATGATCGTGACTACATCCTTTACTTGTCAGCCTCAGTCATCTCAGTAGCAAGAGTTCTTGTCCAACTAGGGGATGATGGGTGGGAACATTTCATTTACTACATCAGTAAAAATCTTTCAGGACCACCCCTAAAATACAATCATGATGAGAAACTCACCTTCACAGTTTTCCTTGTAGTTCATAAACTGCCTCACTATATCCTGCTTCGAACTACCAAAGTCGTAGTAGATTCCAACCCCATGCAATACCTTCTTAGTCAATGGCATATTAATGTAAAATTTTCCTGATGGATCGTCATCCTTCAGGAATACAACCTAGACTTATAAACTCCCAAAAGAAAGAAATCACTCATTCTCACCAAATTCATTATGATGTTTCCCTCATACTCTAAAGATTCACCCATCAATACATATTTTCCCGACGAACACCTCTTCTTCATGCCCTCTGATGACCCCTAGTATGGTGACCTCCTCTTCTACCTTTAGACACAATTTTTTGGGTATAATCCCTCTCGAGATGATCGTCAAGGCATTCTCCATCAAGGCCCTCGATACCTCCTCATCGGTGACATCTTGTACTGATGTGGGGTTGACACCATCCTCCGTTGATGTCTCACCATCAATGACACTGACAGAGTCTTGAACGATTTCCATAATGACACTTGCGGTGGCCACCTCTCAAGTATGTACACTTCCCAAAAAATGATTTGATTGGGATACTTATGGCCCATGTTGTTTCATGACTGCGTCCATGCTATCAAGCAATGCGACAAATGCTAGCTCTATGAAAACAAAGCATGAGCGCCACTCACTCTTCTACATCCAGTCACCACCGTCGACCCCTTCTAAAAATGGGGCATAAACTTCATGACTTGAAATACTCCATCCAGTAATGGACATAATTACATTGTCATGGGAGTTGATTACTTTACCAAATGGGCCAAAGCCATGCCTACTTTCAACAGTACCACTGACACAACAACAATTTTTCCCTTCAACCACGTCATTACCCATTTTGGAGTCACCGTATGGATATCGTAGTATCACCTATGGAATATGACACCAAACACATGCAGTAGTGGTCGTGAAATAATGTCCACCCTCTCCCCCCCCTTGACGTGCCAACACATGGGCTCACTACATCAATCGCGGCTCTCACGGCCCTGAAGGCACTAGAAAAATCCTCGGGCGCAAAAGAGGCACCCTCTCCAGAAACCAAGCCACCAGGATCGACCCAAATGCAAAGTCACCATATTCGATGGTCCGACACCGGTGAATCTACCCCATCATCTTGGAGTGAAAAATTAGCCCCCAGGGAAAATAGTCCCCATCCAATACCCTCTCCACAATCCTCAGCTGACCTCCCATGATCTGTTGATTCACCAAGGATCCATAGATCCTCATTACCATGGCAGTGATGCACTGATTCAAGAGCTCATCCATCACATCGATACAAATGACTGAACCCGACATTGAGTTTGGTCCCAAGCAGTGGCAACATGCCAATTTGACCAATCTCTCATCCCCCGACAGTTGGGGGTTAGCAGGTAGGGTGATCCTCTGGAAGGGGAGCCTCGTCAGAAAGTACACATCCTCCACAGCTGAGAGAGTGAGTTGATGTCCCCTAACAATGAATCACTATAGATCAATGCTCCACATAAATATCATATACTTTAGCAGGAACTCCTGCGATCGTATCAAAGGACACTCGAAAGACTTGAGCAACCCACAGGTTTCCAAGTGTCTCTGAATGCCTAGATTCTCTCTCACCACATCTTGGACATGCTCCCAGTATCGCTCACTCCAATGGATTTGCTGTCAGGCTGCTAAATTGTAGCTTTTAAGTGTCCTGAATCACTAAATTGTCAAACCAGGGTTGGTATACTTCGAGCTGATACACAGTATGTGAAGGCAAGCGTCTAGTCTTTATTCGAATGCTATCCTAAAAATAAAGCACACACCTATTCTAAGAATTTGAATCCTGATGACTAACTCAAAACTGAGCATTTCCTATGGAATCATAAATAGAAGCAAAACAATCTAGTACTCAAAGGCTCAGATTGCTATTGCTGTTAAAAGCATACTTCTATAAAATCATTCTAACTCTGTGTTTAACCCTCTACCATCAGCATTATTATTTCGGTCATGACACACAGAGTAATGTCTGAACTGCGTTCATTCT
>ML783215.1:0-18039 GCA_009831015.1 Picea engelmannii | reverse complement strand
TATTAAAATGCATAATAATCATTTGAATTTCAAAGATACCTTAGGTGACCCCTTTGGTGGTAAAGGGATGTTGATTATATCAAAAGGAGGTCAAAAAGGGTGATACTGGCATATAGTTGGAGGTCAATGGTACGTAGTATGGGTGAAGAACATAGTCAAAACCGGGGACCAACATACCCCCACGTAGTATGGGGTTTCCTGGGTGATCAACCTATGACAGGAGAGGCATATCTTATATCTTTTATATTTGACTGCACCTGTGCAGTATCATTAACCCTCCATTTCATCCACCTATAGAAGGGAAAATTGATGGTGGATGAAATGGAGGGTTAATGATACTGCACAGGTGCAGTCAAATATAAAAGATATAAGATATCTTGGGATCCCATTGGGAAAGCTACAAATATGATGAGAAGAAGTATGTGGCTTATTCTCAAAAGTGCATAAGACTATCAAGACTCCCATCCCTAGGGGTTGAAAGAAGCATGAGTGCCAAATTTACAAAGGGAACTATGAATGGGAAAACTCATGTGGGGGAGAGTGTTACCAGGTGAAAGTACCAAAATGTAGCAGAGGTGATGGTACTACAGATCCAGATGTAAGGACCCTAAAGGTGAACGTCGGAGGGTGTGACTGGGAGATGTAATTGATTTTTAGAGGGAATAATTACATGCTAGTGTAGAACATATAACTGAAGGGGATGAGTCATTTATGAAGACCAAGTACCCACACACATTAAAAATCAAATACCCAATGTGAACAATATCTAATGATAAAGAACATATAACAACTATTTGATAATTTTGAACATGAGCATGCGTACCTAGACGTGATGTGAGAAAAATGCTCCCCTAGGTCAAGTCCATATGGTGACCCAGGGAATGTGACTGTGTATATGATGGGACCATGATCCCATGGTTGAAGATGGATTGGGAAATAGAGGCTCTAGGATCCTGTAATTGAGTGTGGAAGTTTGGAAAATGGGACTATATATGGTTAGTGGGCCCACAATGCCACCTCATTTGTACCTGTTGCTATAATTATTTGACGTGGGAATTTGGAGGATGTTTTAGAGATTATGGGAGCTCGAGTTGATTGATTTAGGAGTTGTGAGAGTTAGGTTATTGGTCGCATCCTCCTACATAGCATGAATTTCCTAGATTTTAGTTAGGGGTTGTACGGATGGTCGTACAAGGGTAGGTTTAGGGGTGGGCCCACTAATGAGTGGGAGAAGGAAGAATACCCACACTTAGATGCATGCGTATAATTCCATATCTCATGAATAATGTGTGAATGTTATTGACACATCCATGCATAATATGCAGCTGTGCATGAGATGCATGCATGTTAATATGACAACTACACACTGTTCACAGCTGTGTATAGGATTGTTGTGCATGTTTGTGCACCTATCAGGGTGACAACAACACATTGATGTGCAATTGTTTCTCAGAAAGATTTTCATTAGTGTGCAGCTATGCAAATAATAAGTGAACACATGTGCACACCTATGTGGGTAAAATCCTCGCACTGGAGGTGAAGCTAAGTGTGTTTGAAATTTTGAATTTTTTGATGTTTTTGATGAATGATGAGGATTGACCAAGTGTTTTTGTGTGGATGCAGGTGATCAACCTATGACAGGAGAGGCATATCTTATATCTTTTATATTTGACTGCACCTGTGCAGTATCATTAACCCTCCATTTCATCCACCATCAATTTTCCCTTCTATAGATTTCCCTCCATTCATTTACCTCATACCAAAACCCACCCATGGGTCCCCCACCCTCCACCAGTTCTCTTCATAAATTGTGCCCTCACAGGCCAATCCATCTCACATTGGGGAACCCATTTCTGTATCTTTACACTCATCCCAAATTATTCTTTATCTATTTGGTAATTTTAAAAAGCCTTTGTTTCATCACCCCTAATGAACTTATTTTTACCGGAAATGCAACCCATGTCTCCCTTGGTTGGGGCCTCAAATCTCTTTTTTTCATTCCGACATCGTTCACAAACCCTGAGTATCACAAATTCCATGTACCCCTGATCTTTGAGTTTCTCCACTTTGTCAAGCCTCTGGCACAATTTAACCCCATATCTAGTCATCCCCCTAACACTAGATACAATTTTACAGTTGCTTCCACTCATCCTTCAAACATACCCCAACCAAGGGAAGTCTTGAGTCTCATTACATATTGACTTCCTTCATGTTCCCTATCATTCCCTGATCTTATTTCCATGGATTCCATGAAGCCCTTTTATTCTTGGAGTCGTGTCTCCCTTTCTGTCAACATCAATATAGTTTCCAGAAGGGAGGCAAAATATTGGCTCTCATTACCTTCACAATGAGGATCCTCGGATGGTACAGAGAGAATCATCATTTCTCTTTGATTCCATTGAAACCCATAACATTTGATTTCAACAACATCTCATGTTATGGTGGGTCTTACCATGTGACTATTGCAATTGTTTTATACTAGACAAATACCTCGAAATTTGTTAGGCCATCAATGCCTACGAGTCTTACAGGAGTTCTTGCCTCATTTCAGAGTATGATTCACCATTCATAATTGTCATTTTCCATTATCAACCGCCCCAAAGGGTTCTATAGTTATCTACATCAACATACATCTTCAGTTAATGTCTTACATTTTGAGTTACATGACACAAGCATGGGGCATGCCTGCCTCATTTGTATACAAATTTTATTTTTTCTCCCTAGAGAAAGGTTAGGGTCCCACATTTTCCCCTCTCCCTCTAATAGATCGCTCTTGCAGTTCCTCTCAATAGTCTTCATTACAATGGAACTCTTAGTAGAATAAACATTGATGTATTTCAACTACATGTATGCTCCTAGCCTCACACATCAGGGGCATCTTTTATCATCGAAATTTCGTCTGTAACATTTCACACAAACGGTTACAGAAATACAACAATGCCAAAAACAATAAGTTCACCTATAGCACTAAAATGAATTTCAAAAGGAAAAAAATATACAATTGGGAAAAAAATGGCATTCACAAACTCACTAAAGGAAGCGCGCACACAGTGCCCAAGCCAACAAAGCCTGTAGAGTGCACAATGTGCCAAATGTGTGACTGTGTACGAGAAAAGTTGCACACTCCTTTGAATGGTGAATGTATGGTTCTTGTCGCCCCCCCAACCACTTATGGACCAACTCCCAACTTTATTTTACCTCCATATCTGAGTGAAATCCGAATGGGGGGTTGGTCAAGGACCAAAGGTTGCCCTAAAGGTCCCCTTGTTCACACCAAGAACCAATTGTGTTTTTCCTTGAAGAAATGCTATAAATGGAAGCCATCGGTGCACTAAGAAACCAATATCTTCATAGTATTATTATGCTGCCTCAATTATCCCTTAAGAATGCTCTTTTCTCCTTGGAGCATTCACGCATCATTGCAATAAGCCATTCCACTCACCCCTTGAGGGAATAGGCATTGATTTTCTTCATCATTTTCTATTTTTCTTCCATTGTAAGAAGAGATCTCCATTAGGGAAATCAAGAGCCCTCCCAAGGAGGAAGAGGGGACCCATAAGTCCTCATTTTTCTCTATGATGTTTTTTCAACTAATATAGTTATCCATTGGTAGCATAATCTTGGTCATTGGTTGATTATTTATGGTTTTAAAGTTATTTATGCATTCTAGTTTTTATTTCCTTAGTTGTTTTAATTTGTTTATTTGTTTATTACATTTCTTTTGCTTGTTTAACCCACTCATGAACTTTTGTCTTGTCTAGTAGGCCCAACTAGGCATGCAGGTGCCATTGTTTTTCTCACCCAAGTGACAAAACATGCACAACACTAACACCCATCATTTAGGCCATTAGACTAGGTTGAAATAAATTTGCCTAGTGGAATAATTTATAACTCCTTTTGAGCAATTGGCCTTCAAAACAAAGGGCATGAAAGATGATTTGTTTATGGAATTCTTTATCAATGGCCTCAACTATGAAATACATTCCCATGTCATCATGGCTCGCCCCAAGACATTTTTGGAAGTTAAAAAATGATCTAAGGAAGCACAACAAGTCATCTCATCCCAAACCAAAAAAAAAAAAATCTTCCTCTCCCTAAGCCCACCCTTCCTGCCCCTCCTCCCACTCCCCTCAAGATCCACAAATTGACTTGAGATGAAATATTCGAACCCTAAATTAAGGGTGTTGTATATAATTGCGAAGACAAGTATTTTTGGGGCACAAGTGTAAGGAACATAAGGTTTTTAAGGCTATGTCTAAGAAGTTTTCTAAGAAATAGGCAGATGTTTCTCATGTACCTGATCTATCGCAACCAGATGATCTTTATCATCCCTTTTATCCATCAGAAGTTGAACCACTGATTTCTCTGAATGCACTCACATGTTTCTCTCCTCACCAAACCCTCAAGTTAATTAGCTACATTAAGAACTGGGAACTCATCATCCTGGCTGATAGTGGAAGAACCCATAATTTTATTCATCATCACATTGCCCAAGAAGTCAAATTTTATATCCATCCAGTTAACAATTTCCAAATCATGATTGCCAATGGGGGTTCCATGAAATGTGGAGGGCATTGTGAAAATGTGTTCCTCCAAATTGGTCAATACCACCTGAAATCTCTTATGTTTTCTATTGTCATGGGTGTTTTTGAAATTGTACTTGGTGCATAATGGTTACGCACCCTCTTCCCTATCACCATGGGTTTCTATAAAGTAACAATGCAATTCGAGCAAGTGATCCACTAGAATTAGTTCCAAGGCATGAAAACAGGGTCACCAAATATCATCAATTCCCACTGAATGGAAAAGCTCCTCAGAAAAGGTCATTTTGGAATTATTTCCCACCTTCATTCCATTTAGGTGGAAAATAGAAAACCAATGTGCTAGAAAACATAAATATTGCAGAGAATAACAATGAAACAACAAAATATAAGGAACCACAACACCAAAATAATATATTTATTTGATAGGAAACAATGTTCACTTGCATCTTTGAGAGGGAAACCTCCCATAGAAGAACTCTCTATTAAAATAATTATCTAAAAAAAGATGTCTCGTGCCCTCAACTTTTATGTATACTAAATATATCTACCAAAACAAGAATCTAGAAGATGATCTTTCTAGAAGCAAAAGCTTCTATTAGGTATTATTACATTTGACTTATTCTTCCTTATTACTAGGCTTTATTAATATCGAACTTTATTGCATGGAAAATATACTATTCTATCTACATTATGGGTTAGGGAGGTTGGGTCCCTAACATGCCCTCTCCCTTAAAAATAGTCTTGTCCACAAGTCTTGAGATGAGGAAATTGTTGCAAAATGGTAGCCAACGACAAAAGTATGATAGCAATTGTTAAGTACCAAAGATCTACAAATATAATCACCACAAGAGATACCAATAAAAATATGAAAAATCTCCTTTATTATTTCCAAAACCCTTATGGTAGGGAAACACCATACAATGGATCCTATTACGGAAGGGATCCTCTCTTGTTCACTTGTCTCTTTGAGGGGGAAACCTCCTAAGGAGATACTACTCCAAAAAAAATACTTCTCAACTTGACTCAATACATTCCTTGAACCTGTTTATATAGTGCTACCAACCACCTAATTGTTGATTAATTGGGTTGGTTGTCATTGATGTCAACCCTTGAAGAAAGTCCGGTAGCGACTTCTAATAGCACAAATATTTGGATAATGGCCCCAAGTTTTTTTGATGGATAATGGTATGATTTTTTATAAATTTGTAGTTAAGACTATTCTCGATGGATATTACATGTCATGCCATTTCCAGTGGTATGTGGAATGTCACATAACTCCTCATGGTTAGAGATTTATGTCCATGTGAAGTTGGAGAACCCTCACGAGTCATCTAGAAGCCCCAAAAGGTCAAAGTAGTCAAAGTGTTTGCAAAGAAGAAATTATTTAAATAATAAAGTGAAGTGATGAGTGTACTATAAGTCAAAGAGGATGAAAAATAAATTATTTAAATAATAAAGTTAATGGAGAACTTACTAATTATGGAAAGTGGTTAAGTTAAGTGGACAAGTGGTTATAAGTGGGTTAACCCTAAAATAAGGAAAGTGGGTTAATATGGTCAAAATATAACCCCTTTAGGATGCTACATGAAAGTATAAATAAGAGGTAGGGATCTCTCATTTAAACACACTTGAACCTATTGAATATCATTTAATATCTATTTTGTGAAAGGTTATTTGAGCAAATATTATTGATAGAGAAAAGTGTGGCAGGAAAAGTGTGGAAGAAAATGTGCGATAGGAAAACTGTATTAGAAAAAGTGCGATAGAAAAATTGCGATGGACAAATCGTGGCAAAAAAATCGTGGCAGAAAAAGTGCGGCAGAAAATTCGTGGTAGAAAAAGTTCGGCAAAAAAATCGCTATAGAAAAATCACGACAAAAAAAGTGCGGTAGAAAAATTGCGACAACAACATGGTTGGAGTCTATTATGAGAGATATGGCACATCTTGTTTAAGGTATGTTTCATGAGCTATGGTTTATCTCTTGAGATGGTATTGGATGTTCAGTATTGTTGCATATATCAAATTTGTTGAGGGATACAGTTGGCATTTTGTTGTTGGTATTTGGCATATGGGTATTGGTATTTTGATTGTGATGTGTTTCTGAAGTTGTTGGTTTAGCTTGAGCCTACATAATAGTGAGGTTGTGGCACATGGTTTGATGTAATGGTTTATGGTATTTGGTTTATGGATAGAGTGATGAATTATTAAATAGCTTTTTATTATTATATTGGTGTATGTCTTTGGTATATGGTTGAGACAAGTAGTTGATGAGTTGGCACATACATGAGGTTTATAGTTGATGATGTTGGTACATCTTTATGAGTCATAGTTGATGTGTATTTGATGCATGATTGGTACATACTTGGTACATGGTTGGAAGCACTTGTTAGTAGTATTGTTGACACATCGTTTATGGATGATGTAGCATACTTGTATTGGTATATTATTAGAATAACATATTGATCTTGGTGGTGATTATGATTTGTTGTGATTGGTTTATGCACATATTGGTGATATTATGTATATGGTTGAGAGTTGTCTTGGTGAGTAGATCTGATTTGGTTGATAAGATTGATGAGACAAGTTGTTGTGATAGGTTGTTTGGATAGGTTGTTGTGACATGTTATTTGTACAGGTTTGGTGCATGGTTGATGCACTTGTTCATGTTACAGGTTGAGGTATAGGTTGGTGCATGGTTGATGCACTTGTTTGTGGTACAGTTTGATTACAGGTTGGTGCATGGTTGATGCACTTGTTTATGGTACAGGTTGATTACAGGTTGATGCATGGTTGATGCATGGTTCAGGTTATCGATACAAGTTGTTTGGTGCAAGTTGATTGGTACAAGTTTACAACAATATATCTCAAAGTGATAGTGTGACAGTGGTTTCATCATTCTACTTATACATTAGGACGGTTGGACAGGTGGTTGTAGCCACCTTTTGGTTGTATCTGGAGAGCATAAGGGGTTGTAGCCTCCTTCTAGTTGTATCCATAGCATAGGGGAGTTGTAGTTATCCTTGAGTTGTAGCCTGATAAAATAGGGGGTTGGAGCCTCCTTCCAGTTGTAGCTGGAAAATTCCAATGAACGTAACTCTTAAATACATATAAGAAAAAATGTTCTGTGGTTTTCTCCCACTTTGGGTTTCCACATAAAACAATGGTGTATTGTATACTGTGTATGTGTATGATTTCTCATTTGTTCATTTCTTATTTACTCTGCAACTATTGGATGATAATGCTACATTGATATAACACTTGCATTTTGTGGTTTAAAAGGATTGTATTTCTCTATTATTGATTCACCCACCCCTCTCAGTAATCCAACAATTGGAATTAGAGAAGGTTCATTTAGGAATCAATTTAACCATTGAAAGGTATATCATGGAGAGAAACAACATGTATAAAAATGGAATACCATAGTTTGATGGACATAAGTATGGATTTTGAAGCAGAAGGATGAAAAAATATATGTAGGCACAATTATTTGAAATTTGGCAATCTGTTGTAGATGGATACAAAGAACCAATAGTTCTACCGACAAATGAAAGAGAAATAAAACTTGAGCAAAATAATTCCAAATACACAAATGCACCTCTGAATGGTGTTTGTGAATCGATGTACACCAAATTTATACATTGTAAATTTGCTAAATATATTTGGGACAAGCTTCAAAATATTTATGAAGGAGATTGAAAAGTCAAATCAACAAAGCTTCAAACTTACAAAGGTCAGTTCGAACAAATAAAGATGAAGGAAGATGAGAATATTGCATCTTACTTCTTACGAGTCGATGAAACAGTAAATGCAATCATAGGATTGGCAAAAAGAAATTAAAGAATCTGTAATTGTTCAAAAGGTATTAAGATCTCTTCATGTGAGATTTGATCCTAAGATATCATCACTAGAAGAAAGAGAAGATATAGACTCAATAAGCATGGACAAACCACATGGAATATTCACAACATATGAAATGCAATATGAACAGGAAAATCCAGATATAAAAGAAGCATCCAAAAGGTCAAAGAAAAAGGAAAAAGAACATAGCAGTAGTAGTGACATCTCGGAAGATGATGAATAAATGGCCAAATTTGTCAAAAGATTGAACAACTCAAGATTGGAAATTTGGAAGCAAAGAGTGTCACATTAAGAAATGATCTTCAAGAGAAAAATATGCAGAACAACTCAAAAGTTTTGGATAACATTATTAACAGAAAAAAGCCTCATCATGACAAGTCTGTACTTGGATACAATCAAACAGAAAAGGGATCAAGCTCCAAAACAACAGAACAAGAAACATATCCAAAAAGCTATGAAAAAACAATAAAAGGGGATATGAAGACCTACAAACAAGATTAGAGAGACAATCCTCCACCGAAAAGATTCAGATTTTAGAATCAACGACTGACAAATAGGCCTCAGGAAGAAGAAGGATTCAGAAGAACAACTACTTTTAGAAGATATTCAACTCCCAGGTATCAAACTATCTTTTTTTTTTATGTTATGCATGTAATAATTTTGGACATAAAGATATGAATTGCAGAGCTGACAACAAGAACATAAAAAACTTTGAAAGTCATACCCAAAAGGGTTATCTAAGAAGGCCCAGTGAAACACAAAGAAGAAGTTACAAGAAGGGTTATCTAAGAAGGTACTGAAGTGGAATGATACAAGTGTAAAAAATTTGGACACATGGCCAAAGATTATAAAATGACAGTTCCTCCTACAAAACCACAACAGAACAACAACAGTAATAGATAGGAACCTCTTAAGAGAACATGGATAAGAAAGTAGAATTAGTATAGAAATTAAGAATGCGCAGTCACTCTACAAGCTAAGCAGAAGAAACGTGGTTGGTATGTTGACAGTGGTTGTTCAAAACACATGACAAGTGATAAATACAAGTTTCTTAAATTAAGAAAGGAAAGAGATGGATCAATCTCCTTCGAAAATGATGATTCAGCTAAAATCATAGGAAAAGGCACAGTCAAAATTGGAAACAAGAATATCAAGGCAGAAAATGTTCTACTAGTAGAAGATATGAAACATGATATTCTAATTGTGATTCAAATGTTTGAACAAGGTCATAAAGTTACTTTCGATTCACAAAAGTGAGAGATAAGAAAATAAGATTCAATAAAATTGATTGCAATAGCTGCAAGAACTTCAAGCAACATATATGTATTAAGTGAAATTGGAAATGAAAAGTGTTTTCTAGGAAAGGAAGATGAATATTGGATATGGAACTGATGAATGGGTCACATACACTTTGATAACCTTGTCAAAGTCAGCAAAAATGAAGCAGTTAGATAAATTCCCTAGATTACGAAACTGGCCAACACTTTATGCAAGCATTGTCAACAAGGAAAGAAAACAAAGACCAGGTTTAAATCAAAGGAATATTCAATGACAAGACCACTGGAAATTGTGCATAGTGATCTAGTTGGACCAACTACAAAAAGGGTTTTGAAATGTGAGAAATAGTTACGCCGAAAGGCGTACACCTATTGACAATGAGCACATTTAATGATCTTTTAACCTTAAATCTTAATCTTATGTCCAGGAATTGAAGATGTTGGCATATTCTTAGTCGTCCTCCCAAATAAATGAATGAGATTTACTATTCATAACTTCCTTGCATTTATAAATGCATGCATTAACATGTTTACTTTTTCACATTTACCTAATCATATTAAGAAATCACTGTGAAGAGTTGTATGTGAAACACTAGATGTGGATAACACGTATCATATTTAGATAGGTTTAAGTTGGGGCAGGCGTAACAATTTGGTGGTAATTATTTCAGTTCCTTGAATTTAGGTTTCTTAACATGGAACGCAGGATCGTATTTGCTTCTGTTTCTTACCACATGCCCACGAACAGATGGTCTCCTTAACAAATAACATCACACGCGTGTGGTAACATGAATGGATGGTCTCCTTACCAGACAATTGGTGGTTGTGTGGGCTCTGAAGTGGAAAGGATGGTTGGGCCGCGTTTACGAATAGATGGTCTCCTTACCAAGTATCATGATGGCCGTGTCGTAATGTTTTCATCTCCACAGTGGAACCGCAGGCATGTTCCATAAATCGATGATAAGAACAACCGATGTCCTTTTGTATGTAATTGTTTTGTGCCAGAACCTTCGGCCCTATCGTCCTTCTCTAAACCCAGAGGTCCTTCTCTAAACCCAGAGAAGGAGATGTACAGAGAAATATAATTTTTTTTATATACGTGTACAAGTTATATTTCATTGAATATTTAAGGTTATCTTGGGACAATGCGGTCTCCTCAGGAATCTTTATAGTTGTAATTAGATAGTTTGGAAATTTAATGTCTACTTTTTTTTCTTTTAGAAAACAGGAGCATTCTTCCATCTGTAATGTTCTTTCTAACTGGAGCATTTTTCCATCTGTATTATTGTTTTTTTAACATATCTGTTTCATATCCATTCTGAATGCGCCCAATTTTATATACGTCTAAGAGCAATGTTTCTCTGAAGCAGTGTTTTTAATTATTCTTTTGGTTGTGGCCATTGTAGTGCTTGCCCGAATGCGCGACTCGCTTGGTGAATCTAAGAAGCCTGGACGTTTCTTCCAATAACCTCAAATATCTTCTAGATTCAATCGGTCGGCTCGTAAAGCTTAAAACCCTAAATATTTCCAACAACGTGCTCGTTACTCTTCCAAAGACTATACAAAATTGCTAGTTTATGGGCCGTGAGTCTTTCGGCATTCACCAGCCGCGAGTTAGCGGATGTGCTAGTTTATGTTATTATTTGATGATTATACAAGAATGACTACAGTTTTCTTTCTCAGGAATAAGTTAGAAGATTTTGAAAACTTTAAGGTCTACAAGAAAATGGATTCAAAAATCAAATGTTTGAGATCTAATAATGGAGGAGAGTTCACCTCAAAGAAATTTATGGACTACTACTTCAGGCATGGAATAAAAAGGAAATTCTTCATTGCTAGGACACCTCCACAGAATGGAGTTGTTGAAAGAAAGAACATGACAATACAGGAAATGCATCAAACAATGTTAATGGATTCCAAATTGATAGATATATTTTGAACACGTGCAGTCCATAAAATGGTTCACATTCAAAACACAGTAATTCTCAGAAACAACACTGACAAAACTCCCTACGAGTTGTGGAAAGGAAGACCAACAAATGTGAAGCACTTCCGAGTATTTGGAAGCAAATGCTACATCAAAAGAGAAGATGGAAGAATGAGAAATTTTGACTCTCGTGTGGAAAAAGGAGTATTTGTTGGTCAATCAAGTACAAGGAAATCATACAAGTGTTACAATCTAAGGTTGAACAAAGTTGTGGAAAGAATCAATGTAACAATTGATGAAATAGGTGGATCAGAATTAAAGGAAGAATAAAATGAATCAATGGAACAACTTTACCTAGAAGAAGCATAAGATGAAGAATAAGTAGAAGGGGAAGATGAAGAGGATCAAACAGAAGTAGAAGAGAAAGTTCAGCAAGTGCCTCCAAATACATCTAGAAAATGAGTACAGAATAATCATCCTTCATATCAGATTATCAGAAACAAAGATGTGGGAGTTGAGACTAGAATAAGAACATGTTCACCAAAAAAAACACACCTAGCACTCTCATCTACAATTGAACCAAATTGTTTTGAATAGGCAAACAAGGATGAATTTTGGAATAAGGCCATGGATGAAGAATTGGATCAAATAGAGAAGAATGAAACTTGGGAATTGGTTCCAAGACCAAAGAATAAGAATGTGATTGGCGCAAAGTGGGTCTTCAGAAATAAATTGAATGAATATGGATAGGTTACAAGGAACAAATCTATATTGGTATGTAAAGGATACACATAGGTTGAAGGAATCGACTTTGAAGAGACATTTGCCCTAGTTGCCAGAATGGAAGAAATCTTATTGTTTTTATCTTATGCTTTCTCTAAGAATATTAAAGTATATCAGATGGATGTAAAATCAACTTTTTTGAATAGGGAACTTGAAGAAGAAGTCTACATTGAACAACCAGAAGGATTTCAGTTGTTAGAGAATGTAGATTATGTGTGTAAATTGAAGAAGGCCTTGTATGGTCTAAAATAGGATCCTAGAGAATGGTACCCTAGTCTGGATAAATATCTACAACAGGCGAGGTTGGTTTAGAAAAGGAAGTGCAGACATCAACCTCTACATCAAGGTAACTCAAGATAGTATTTTATCAATTGAAGTTTATGTTGATGATATTATTTTTGGAAGCAATGATGACAAGTTAATATAGAAATTTGCAAAAGATATGCAGAATGAATTTGAAATGTCAATACTCGGATAACTATCCTTCTTTCTAGGTCTTCTGATACGTCAAAGAAACCAAGGAATGTTTATTTCTCAAACTAACTATATCATAGAAATGCTAAAGAGCTTCAGAATGGAATATTGCAAACCAATTACCACTCCTATGCAAACTAGTTGCAAGTTGAGAAACAATGATGATTCAAAGCGTACATACCAAAGGAAATATAGGTCAATGATTGGAAGCTTACTATATGTGACAACATCCAGACCAAATTTAATGCAGACAATTTGGCAAGTAGCACAATTTCAGGAAGCACTAAAGGAAACACATGTCATAGAAGTGAAGATGATTTTCAGATATCTCAAAGAAAAATAAGAGTTTGGATTATGGTATCCAAAAGGAAAGGATCTATCACTTATTGCCTACACAGATGAAGATTGGGCAGGTTGCATTGATGACCGACGAAGCACCAATAAAGAAAAGTTCTACTTGGATGTGTGTTTAGTATCATGGCTAAGAAATAAACAATCATCAGTATCCTTATCTACAATCGAGGTAGAGTATATTGCAACAACAACATGTTGTACACAGGTTCTATGGATGAAACAAACTTTGACAGATATACAGGTTGAGTATGATGAGCCCATTCCAATCTATTGTGATAATACAAATGCCATCAGTATCTCAAAGAACCCAATGATGCACTCCAAGAGTAAGCACATTCCAATAAAGTATCACTTTCTACGAGAAGAGGTTGTAGAGAAGAACATCATAGTTGAATATGTGGGAAAAAAAAGAACAAGTAGAAGACGTCTTTACAAAATCACTTCCACAGGAATCCTTTGAGTATCTTCCCTAGAGACTCGGAGTAATTTATAATCGAAAATGAATTCTTTTGAATGCTTATCGTATATGTCTTAGATTTACATGAGGAAGAACCAAAAGAGGAAAGTTCAGGTCAGGAGATCAGTTTCAGGAAGAGTTCAGTGAGGGGGAGTATCCCTAAGGACAATTCAGTTAGGGGGAGTAGCCTCGAATGGAAATATACTTTTTCCATTGATGACAAAGGGGGAGAGATTTATCAGATGCAGAGCATAAAGGCATGGTTCCAAGGGGAGTATGAGTGATATGACTTCAGTATTGCATGAAATGAATTCATTATTGCATCAAAGTGTTTCCATCAATGTCAAATGGGGATATTGTTGATTAATTGGGTTGATTGTCATTGATGTCAAACCTTGAATAAAGTTTAGTAGCGAATTCTAGTAGCACAAAGGTTTCGGCAATGGACCCAAGTTTGTTTGATGGATAATGGTATGATTTTTTATATATTTGCAGTCAAGAATATTCTAGATGGATAATAGATGTCATTTCATTTTCGGTGGTATGTGGAACATCACATAAATCCTCATAGTTAGAGAGTTATGGACATGTGAAGTTAGAGAACCCTCATGAGTCATCTAGAAGCCCCAAAAGGTCAAAGTATTCGAAGTGTTTGCAAAGAAGAAATTATTTAAATAATAAAGTGAAGTGATGAGTGTACTATAAGTCAAAGAGGATGCAAAAGAAATTATTTAAATAATAAAGTTAATGGAGAGATTACTAATTATGGAAAGTGGTTAAATTTAGTGGATAAGTGGTTATAAGTGGGTTAACCCTAAAATAAGGAAAGTGGGTTAAGATGGTTAAAAGATAGCCCCTTGAGGATGCTACATGAATGTATAAATAAGAGGCAAGGATCTCGCATTTAAACAAACTTGAACCTATTGAATATCATTGAATATCTTTTTTTTGAAAGGTTATTTGGGAAGGTATTATTGATAGAGAAAAGTGTGGTAGAAAAAAATGCAGTAGGAAAACTGCGGAAAAAAAATGCGGCAGGAAAAATGCAGCAGAAAAAGTGTGGCAGAAAAAGTGCAATAGAAAAATCACTGTAGAAAAAGTGCAACAAAAAAATCGCGGAAAAAAATGTGAGGGAGAAAATTCACTACAGAAAAATCGCAACAGAAAAAGTGCGACAGAAAAATCATGGAAACAACATGGTTGGGGTCTATTTATGAGAGATATGGCAGATCTTGTTTAAGGTATGTTTTGTGAGTTAGGATTTATCACTTGAGATGGTATTGGATGTTCAATATTGCTACATATATCATATTTGTTGAGGGATACAGTTGGTATTTTGATGTTGGTATTTGGCATATGGGTATTGGTCTTTTGGTTGTGATATGTTGCTGAAGTTGTTGGTTTAGCTTGAGGCTACATAACAGTGAGGTTGTGGCACATGGTTTGATGTAAGGGTTTATGGTATTTATTTTATGGATACAGTGATGGATTGTTAGATAACTTTTGATTGTTATATTGGTGTATGTCTTTGGTATATGGTTGAGGTACATGTTGGATACATAGTTGAGACAAGTAGTTGATGAGTTGGCACATACATGAGGTGTATAGTTGATGATGTTGGTACATCTTGATGAGTCATATTTGATGTGTAGTTGATGCATGATTGGTACATGGTTGGAGGCACTTGTTAGTAGTATTTTTGACACATCGTTTATGGATGATGTAGCATACTTGTCTTGGTATATTATTAGAATCACATATTGATCTTGGTGATGATTATGAGTTGGTGTGATTGGTTGATGCACATCTTGTTGATATTGTGCATATGGTTGAGAGTTGTCTTGATGATTGATCTTGGTGAGTAGATCTGATTTGGTTGATAAGATTAATGAGATAGGCTATTGTGATAGGTTGTTTGGACAGGTTGTTGTGACAGGTTATTTATACAGGTTCGGTGCATGGTTGATGCACTTGTTCATGGTACAGGTTGAGGTACAGGTTGGTGCATGGTTGATGCACTTGTTTATGGTACAAGTTGATTATAGGTTGGTGCATGGTTGATGCACTTGTTTATGGTACATATTGATTACAGGTTGATTCATGGTTCAAGTTATTAGTACAGGTTTTTTGGTGCAGGTTGATTGGTACAATTTTACAACAATATATCTCATAGTGATAATGAGACAGTGGTTCCATCATTCTACTTATACGTCAAGGCGTTTGGACGGGGCAAGGACATGTGGTTGTAGCCACCTTCTGGTTGTATCCAGAGAGAATAGGGGGTTGTAGCCAGAACATAGGGGAGTTGGAGCTTCCCTCAAGTTGTAGCCTAAGAAACTAGGGGGTTGGAGCCTCCTTCCAGTTGTAGCTGGAAAACAAAGGAAGTTGGTGCTTCCAATGAATGTAACTCTTAAAGACATATAGGAAAAAACATTATGTTCTTTTCTCCCTCTTTGGGTTTCCACATAAAACACTGGTGTATTGTGCATGTGTATGATTGTTCATTTTTTCTTTGTTTATTTACTCTAGAACTATTGAATGTTAATGCTACATTGATATAACACTTGCATTTTGTGGTTGAAAAGGATTGTATTTCTCTATTACTAATTCGCCCCCCCTCTCATTAATCCAACACTAATAACATTTTGGAGGAGGAACCTTCTAGTAAGTTCTCTTACATTTATTATATCTAACTACCATAGTGGTCCTTATTTAATAGTACAGTGGACCTAGTCCACATTACACATAATGACCTCCACTATTATTACTATGGGCCCTATGTGACCCCCACTACCACTCTAGCTACTTTACATTCCATCCCCCTTATGAAAGCATTGTCATCAACGATTCTTAGGAGGGTGTATAACCATATACCAGGGTCCCATGCATAAGTGTGGACCATAGTGATGAATTAGATTAGAGAACGAGGGTCCCATACATAAATGGAATACACCATGATGAAGTAGTCCAATTTTCATTGTAAACTAAGGTCCCAAGTCCAAGTGTTCATGTGAAATCAATGTGGAAGATATCAAAACCCAATAAACAAATAAAAATGATTCTCCAAAGACTAACACATGTAATATGGATCCAAATAAGAAGATCCATACACATTGTGGGAAAGGGTCATAGTTGAATCTAGAAGGAATAATACCACTGTACAATATGCAGGTTTGACATTGGTAGTCATAACTGGATCTTGATTTGTCACATTGATGTTCTCTACATAAGGTGGAGTAGAGTCATCAAATAAATAGTTATCATCCCAAAAATGATGACTGTACTTATACCAATAATCACAATCAACCTCAAAATCATACCAAGCAGATGCTTCTTGATTGTGTTAATCCCTGATGGCCTACATAATATACCTTTCTTTCCTTGAAAGTTTGAACTCTTGAAAAGTGGTCAAGGATTCCATGATTCGAAAGAGAATAACCTTTGGAAATACCACATATACGATACCATAATAAATATATTAAAATTATCTATCCAAATACATTGATCTAGTAGAAATCTGAGCACTATGTGAAAAGTTATGAGCTCTGCAGTCCCGCCATCATCATAAAACCCCCCCAAAATAGTTAATTTTAAATCAACGATATCTTCACTTATGGAGCTCTGATTCAGAGGATTTTTTTTAGAAATTAGGTGAAATTGTGAGAGGAACTCATATTTGTAATTTTTTTGGGCATAGTCAACCCCAATTGCTACAAAAATAAATAAAATGATCCCGCAAAAATTCACGGAAAAACCCTGAAAATATAATATTTTTAAAATTCCTATAACTTTACTTCCTAGACTCCATTTTAGATGATTTTTGTTTTTTAATTGTTTTTTTTTTCGATAGGAACTCAGATATACAACCAGTTTCTATAAATTATGCACGAAAAAACTATAGGAATCTTCTGGAGTGTCGCGACCCTCTTTTTTCTTCTTAAAAAATATGTCAAAAACAAATGCCCACAATTCCTGCCAGGGAAATTTCTCTGATACCAATTGTTAAGTAAAAAATATCTAATAATCACCAAAATAGATACCAAGAACAATATGCTAAATCTCCTTTATTATGATGTAGGAAAGAGAACCAGGGTCCCATGTGGGAATGTGATCCATCATGCTGAAGTAGTTTAACCACCACTGTAAATAGGGGTCCCATGTGCAAGTGCTCATGTGAAATCCACGCTGAAGACGATCCAAATTTCTACACTAATCATGTGGATAGTAATATGTAGATCCATCCACATAGTTGAACAATGTCGAATTTGAAACTAGAAGGAACAATACCACTCAAGAATATGCAAATTGGACATTGGTAGTCATAATTGGCTCCAAATTTGTCACATTGATGTTCTCTACATAAG
>ML783214.1:439872-454531 GCA_009831015.1 Picea engelmannii | reverse complement strand
AATGAAATTGAGAATAATGGAACTAAGTTGTGTTAGACTTCATCTCTTTTTGAACTATACCATTCAAGTGGTCGAATGAAATTGAGAATAGACTTTTGTGTGTGATTTTGTATTTCATAAACTTTATTGGTGAACCAAGACCACATTGACAAGTTAGTTGCTTTCAAATGTAATCTTATTATGTAAATTAAATTAAGATTTTGATATTGATTTAACAACGTTTGAGGTTTAAATGTAACTTTGTGTTTATTAGACATCCTCGTTCTCACTATGGCTTAAAATGTGGTGATGCAAGAATATTCAAGAAATATACAAGTGTAAGTGCAAGAAGTGTGTACTAGAGAGAAATAAGACAAACCCCAAGAGAGAAGTGCATGCCATAGTTTTTGAGGAATAACTTAAGGGTAATAGATTTAGGCTTCACATAAACAAGGTGAAGCAACAACATGTAGTTTGGGGAGTGCAACAATGATGCACAATTTTAATCTATGAAAATAAGAGCACACATAAATGGCGAACACATTTGAGTATGTATGAAGAGAGAGCTCAAGAACAGCTAAATACTAATGAAAGTATATATTGGGAAATACATAAATTCAAAAAATAAAGGACCATGTTGAAGGCTACACAAAATAACACAGGCATAGGAATAACATGAACAATGCATGGCAGAAGGTGAATGGCCACACACAAAACTGAAGTGTGGAAGACAAAGATAAGTGAATGGTTTAGGTTTTTCTAATTTCAAGGATTATTATATCTAGATGGTTTTATACTCACAACGAGGAAAACCCTTTTTAAATGAATTTTCTATAGTAAAAATTGTCTAATCTACTTAACTTGATAAAATTAGGCTAATTGTAACTAGACACTAAATTGATGTATAAGACCTCTTTGTAGTTTTGTGTGTGAAACAATGCATCTCCTCTGATAGTGATTTGACTAAGTTTAATTTATGTAGGTGTAAATATCTACCTCTTTCGGGATTTGAACTTGCGATTTGAAAAAAAAGACACATTTTCTAAATCATTAAGTCCACACAAACTATACATTATAAAAGTAAACCATTTTATTGTATAACCATCCAATTCAACTAAACACATGTAATCAAAATTACCCACACACACACACACACAATTCATTATTATTATTATTTTAAAGATAAAAACATAGTGATATATTTATATTATGTACAAAAAAGTTACAAGAGTCTCTGGTGGATCCTTTCCTTAAGGGGAACCAAGTCCTCTACTAGTTGAGCATAAACATACGTGTCCATTTTGTCAAGAATTAACTAGATATATACCGATATACAAAAGAGAATACCAATATGAACTAACATACTACAACTGCACATATAAACACAACAACATACAATCTAGACATCAAGTAGTAGGGGGTGAGACACTATCCTCCATTGGTAGGTCCATATTCTCTTTAATTTATTTCCATTCATATTGTGTTGTACTCGAAGGTTGTGGGTATTAATCCAGAATGATGGGATTGTCTTGTGTTCCCACAGAGCCAAGGGAATCGTCCTTGTGGTTCACACCTTTGGTTTCCTTTGCGACCTATGAAACCTCAATTCTTATCCAAAACACCATTTTACAAACTGCCTCAAATTTTCCATGTAGTAACCTAATGCTATGCAGGATGTCTTGTTGTTGTAATTTTTTTTCTTCTAGGGATTGGGAAATAAGGGCTTTCACTAGCCAAAATGTCTTAATAAATCAAAAGAACTTTGTGTCACAAGTTTGAGAGTAAATTAGGTCCTAGAAACCCTCCATTTCAAATTGAATATGTTTATCAGACAGATTGTATCTTTTGTCTTTCAATGCATTTCCATCTCTTCTAGTTCAGTTTTGGTAGAATTTGAGAACCTAGAGTGGAAGAACCTCTCAACAACAATCGTTTCTTTCCTAGCCCAGGTGATGTATCTTGGGTCCCTAAAGATGGGTTTCCTATTGGTGGTAGGCCCTGAGTTTCTTGATCCTACCACTTTAACGACATTTTATTTTGTCATATTGGGGACATAAATATTTGAATAAGGGGCATACCAGTTCATAGATTGAAGAAAAGGGTATTCGAGTTTGATTAGTGGGGAAGGGGAAAAACTATCATTGCTTGGCATGATAATCCTATGCTCTATTCCCATACGACATCATAGTCGTTGTAGATCTGACCCACACAAAGTTTGAACACAACTATACCCCCCACTCCAACCTGGAAGTCAAACACTTTGAAACAACCATAATATCCAGATGAAGCATAATGGGTTACATGTAGCTTACTTAGTGTTGTCCGCTGGAGAAATTAGGGGAAAATCATTGATCTAATATTTCTCATCCTTCTCTATCCATCTCCATTAGTCATGAGCCTCATTCACCTCACAAATATTATAACCCTCCTCCCTCATTGGAAATTCCATCACTCTGTTCATTTATCGTCCCTTCTTTTTCATGTTCCCATCATGGATGTTTCTCTTTGTATGCTGCCAAGATGAAAATTATCCCCAACTCAAATGTGGAGTAATCCCTACCCCCTACCCTCACATTCTTTCACGAATTGGTTGCATTATTTCATGGTTTAGTGTGATGGGGATTTCCTAACATGTGAAATTTAAACTGAAAGATTCATAATTTCATAGAGGTCCCCATTGTTCAAACTTTGGTCTTCAATGTGTTTACTTTTAGGTGGCCTAAATTTCTTGAAATGTTTTATAATGAAAGGGTTTATGGATTTTTTAAAAGTGGAAGAGTTGATAGTGGTAATTTTCGAGATTTAAAATCACAATTTTATCTAACAGAGGAAGAAAATGTTGTCGATTCTTCTCTTAAAAAAATAAAATAAAATGATAATTTGTTGAAGTGATTAATATACCAACATCATAAGAGATCCATTTTAACTCATTATAAGTGATTAGTCTTTTAAACATTAAAAATTTCCAATTTCCAATTTTTTTAACTCTTTTCAATGTTTAACAAATCCATAGTTAAAATGGATTTATGTTGATATAATAAGAAAAAAAAGAAATAATAATTTTTCTAAATACTGAAGGCTACACTAGTCTAAATATATTGTAACTTCAAAATCCAAATCTATTAAGCATTGAAATGGATTGTTGAAGAAACTAGTTTAAACACTAATGTTGGATATTCTAAGAGTATATCTATGGCTTCATAGAAGTGAGGTGGAAATTTCAGATGGAACACATTTCCAAAATTTCTACAAGGGGTCAACTAATTTCAGTACATCTTCTAGTAGCATCTGTATGTCTTATGTTTGCAAAAACCAAAGTTGAGAAACAATATGAATTTTGGCATTTTTATTTACCAAATGAAACTTACTAATAATCACACAAAAATATTTAGAATACACTGTCGAAGCATTCAACATTGTGAATACATTATCTTCACTCTCAGTCAAATCCCTACTCTCTAAATTACTAAACTCATCTAATATATATTATAACCATTTATTCCAATGACTCTTCAGTACAATCACAATATTCAATGATATGGTTGATTCTTCATCTTTCACATCTCACTATTCAACTTCCACACATATTGCTTCAACTTTTGTCTCTATGGTTTCATGGTTTGAGACATATGCACATGGTTCTTGTAGTTTTTTTATGTATATAGTTCACTTACTCATAATTTTCCTCATAGCTTCCACTATTTACAATTTTCACAATTTTACTGATAACTTCATTTGTGATGTAGGAGCATCATGATCAGTGCAAGTATATTTCTAAGGAGTGTTTGAAATGAAGAAGTTAAACCAAATTAAGAAGCAAGTGTGGAGTCAAGGTCATGTCAAGGTAAAGAGAAAAATTGCATGTGTGATAAAAGTTGTATGTGTAGAAGTAACTTGAAGGAATGCATAATGTGACGATCATGAGGTTAGTGTGTAGTTTTGAAGGAAGTGTCTAGAAAAGTGTGTAACACAAATTGAGAATATATGTGCTAAGAAAAGAGAGCATTTGGGGATGATTTGAAAGGAATATATGTTGAGGTAGAGAAAGCACATGGAAACAATGTGCTTGCAAATGAAGACCAACATGTGTGCGTTAATGCAAGTGAGTATGTGGATTGGTGTGGGAGGAAACCATAGAGACAAAAGTTGAAGAAACATGTGTGGAAGTTGACTAGTGAGATGTGAAATATGAATATACAATGAGGAAGATGAAGAGTTAACCATATCACTGAATATTGCGATTGTACTGAAGAGTCATTGGAATAAATGGTTAGAATATATATTAGATGAGTTTAGTAATTTAGAGAGTAGAGATTTGACTAAGAGTGAAGCTAATGTATTCACAACGTTGAATTCTTCGAGAGTGTATTCTAAATATCGTTGCGTGATTATTAGTAAGTTTCATTTGGTAAATAAAAATTCCGAAATTCATATTGTTTCTCAACTTTGTTTTTTGCAAACATAAGACATACAGATGCTACTAGAAGATGTACTCAAATTAGTTGACCCCTTGTAGAAATTTCGGAAATGTGCCCCATCTGAAATTTCCACCTCACTTCTATGAAGCCATAGATATACTCTTAGAATATCCAACATTAGCGTTTAAAATAGTTTCTTCAACAATCCTATAAAAAACTTCAAATTTCTTTAACACTACTTCTAGGCAAACTGAAGAATGTTGACACCATAGAGAATTCAAGCTATATCATTTCAACAACCCTTGGGACAATATTTATATTAATATATAGATTTAAACATTACTTCAATTACAAATGTAAAATCAAAAAATTAGATCCAAAAGTGTGAGTGACCATGCTAAAACAACATGGCATTCAACCTCACTGTCCTAATAAATCAGCATACTAAAACATACATGAAACTTACTCAATACATGATAAAATTCAAAACTAAAAATAAGATTTGTGATCACAAAATTAGGACATCTATAGAACAATACATATTATCACAATAATGATGATTAATTACAATGCCTCAACTCATCCCAAGATGGTACAACAAGTCATTTCATATCATCCCTGGCAAGGACTCTTTAATAAGATTATCATGTACATGACAAATTGCTATATCATCTTGGTAAATTGTGCATTCTACTAGATGAAAGAGTGCATGTAATCAGAGAAGCACATACTTCTCTCGTATCTGGTAATTTTGGTGCAGGAAAAATAGTAGCTCAATAACATTGTTGGAATACTGAGAGGGGGGGTGAATCAATATTACCCTTTTTCAACAATTAGCAATTATTTTTGTATTTTGTTAATTACCACAATAGATCAACAATAGACTTGTTTGAAAAATCAATTATATAAATATAATTAATAGGAATTACAAGGCTTTTATGAAGAATAGTGAAGGACACCAATCCTTTTTATAGCACCAAATCTAGGAGACGCATATCCCCTTCTTCAGGGCACCAACCCTAGGAATCACCAACTCCCTTGTTTATTTAGGGCACCAACCCTAGGAAGCACCAACTCCCTTGTATTTAGGGTACCAACCATAGGAAGCACCAACTCCCTTGTATTTAGGACACCAACCCTAGGAATCACCAACTCCCTTGTATTTAGGGCACCAACCCTAGGAAGCACCAACTCTCTTAACTTACACTTAAAGGATATGAATCCTTCCGTGCTCCTCCCTTCCACCCTCATTTCATAAGAATCATCAGTTCTTCTTCTTGGACTCTGTTGTTGTTTTGATCTTTTGATATGGACTGCAGAGACACTTTCTTCTCACCATTCTTTCTCATTTATATACTCTTCCAATTGGTGTGAGCTATGAATCATTGTGTCCCTTTTTTTGGACCATCACACCTCTTCATTTTAAATTAATAATAATCTCTATTATTATTCAAAGATTATTGTGAAGGCTTTTAATTCAGTGAGAGTGCTTTTCATAAATCGATCACATGTATGGATCAATTTATTTAACTGGATTCCATGTCTCTGCAAATATTGCAGAAATCGAATCCTATAGAGGAACGTCCTTCAAACCATTTACATGTGACCATATCCGCAAAACCACAGGCTTATTAAGTTAAGCGTTGCCTCTTCTTTCACCTTTATTCATCTATTCCATACGACCACAGGTGGTGACCAGACACTAGGCCAAGGGAGTGTTTGATCACTTATCAAGATCAATGGCCATGTTTTAATTTCATGATGAGATGGATGGTTCTCGTTTACTTCATAATTTCATCCTTCGTGACTTCCAACCTCTATAATCGTTCAACCTTCCGGAGTACATTTCATTGAAGCAGGTCGGATGGTCTATATTCGTTCTTCCATTAGATGAATGATATTGGCTTGTCTAGAGGTTTCCAATAAATCAACGGTCATGACTTGATCTGCAGTTGAGTGGACAGTTCTCGTTCACTTAGGGTCTTTGGGGCTTCAAGTTTCCGGTCATTGCAGTCATTCAACTCTTCCGGAGTAAATTCCGCTGAAGTGATTTATTGGCACTTTCTGCTTGATAACCTCCACATGTCTAGGAGCTAGGACCATTGGCTTAACCATTCCAAGCATTTGTTCTGTTAGCAATCTCGGTTGTAAATCTTCCTTCTCGACGGATGGTTAGATCTTACTTTGGAGCTTCGGCACTCCGGGAGTTCGGAGGTCCGGGTAATTGTTGTTCCAATTTCCATTGAAGTTGGTTAGCGCTGAAGTGGTCAACCTAGGAGAACTTACATCATCTTTCCATTACGCTTTGATCTAATGGTCATGTGAAAATCCAGAGGATCTTAGATCAATGATTAGCATTGACTTTGACCTTCAAAACTTCCAGTAGTTTATGATTTCCCTCGAAGGACAAAATTCCAGAGTGACATAACTTGTTGATGTCATTGCTAACTTGGCACAGGCCGAGTGGTTTCCATGTGTCACCTAGATTCGTGACTTACATAACATAAATTTCCAACTAGGCCTTGACACTTGTCACAATCTGATTGCACCATGTGTCCTCGCTGACGTGGTCTTGATGATGTGGATCTACTGACATGGCACATATCCTCCTCTTGGTCATAGGTTCATATGAATCCTTGATCCAACGACTGTGATTAGCTCTTGGATCAACGGTCCAGATTTATTTTGGCCTTCGACACTTTGGTTTATTCGCTCCCACTTCCCAATTCTCCCGAAGTGAGATTCCCCGAATAAACCTCGAGCATCTTGACTTCATCTAACGATCCATGTTTTATGTGAAAGGCTTAACTTGATCCAATGGTTGTCGGGATTTCAGCTATTTCGGGATCTCGTGAATCCTTGATCCAATGACTGTGATAAGTTCTACATCAATGGTCTAGATTCATTTAGGCCTTCGACACTTTGGGTTATGCGTTCCCACTTCTCAATTCTCTCAAAATTAGATTCCTCAATTAAACCTCAAGTAGCTTGACTTCATCTAACGATCCTTCTTTGACGCGATCACTTCTAGATCAACAGTCTAGATTCATTTAGGCATTTGGGACTTCGAGTTATTCGTTTTCCAACTTCTCAATTCTCCCAAATTGAGATTCCCTGATTAAACCCCAAGTAACTTGATTTCATCTAACGGTCGAGAATGATCTCATAGTAGATCAATGATCAGGGATGATTTCAGACCCGAAACTTGCACAATCGTTAACTCAACCCTTGCATCCTGCAATGGTTCCCCGTCATTGATCTTCCCTTACTGAGATCTTATAGTCAGGATTTAATCGGATGTTGGTCCTCCTTTGTAACTCCCAAATCTGATGGTTATGGTTTGTCCCAAAATCTACATCAGTGGACAGTATTCTTCCTCGATTACTTTGTAGTTTTACTGTGGGCATTTCAGTCCCAATCGTGTTTCTGCAATGCACTTTCCCTTCTGAAATTTTTGGTTTTGTACTTGGATTCTAACTAATCTGTTGGGAATTTGACCCTGATAATGTTTCTGCATTGCTCTGATCTCGTGAAATTTAATACAATTCATCTCCTGAGCTTTAGGTAGATTCCTCTGCATGTTGTTCCTAACCACTCATCATCACATCATAATGACATCAGTTGTTGACATCAATGACAATATGTCCAACAATATCCCTTTTTTTCATCGAGGAAAACACACTAACTTCATACACAAAATCCCCCTGTAATGATGCTTCTCTCCTCTTAATTTACTCTCCCCCTTTGACGCATTTGATGCATTTGAAGAATATATGAAAAGTTACAAAAGAATTCACACTGCTTTATTTGTGGTGATTTCTAAAACCTAATAATCTTATTGGAGACGATTATAGACGGGGCAACTTTGTTTTTTTTTCCCAAGTGACAAAATTCTTATGTCAAAAATATGAGTCAGTTGGCTACATCAAGCAGCCTGAAACCCTCGGCCTCTATCATGGACGAAGACATAAACGAGGAATATGACATTGTTTCAGGACGTAGGATTCCAACCCAAAACAGTATAGACAAGACCTATGGAAAATATGTAAGAAAATGAACACAGCTCGGTTCAAACCATGACAACCCAATCTCATAGAGAACACAACAAAGCAATGTTAAGAAAATTCATCACGAGCTACATCTGAAGGCATAGTTACAAAAGACAAGAAATACCAACGTAGTATTGCTTGTGTTCTTTATTTCCTCAAATAAACATGTGTGATAGGTTCTCTGCCAGATGGTGGATGTGGCTATGTTGTTCTAATTGGTGGCGGTCTAAACACATGGTTGGAAACAACTATTATTATTAATAATCCGTTTGTAAGTAGATTTTCGTGTAGTTTACAATAAACTAGGTGTGTGTTGTGTAATAAACAATCATGGATTTTTTTATATACTATAACTATTGACTAACATGTCACCCTATATTTCTCGAACTAACCCACCTTAAGGGAGAAAAGGCCCGACCTTCTTCCATTGTAATGGCCGCAAGCGGTGTGGTCGTGAATCTTCTCACAAGTGGATGTTTTGGGAAGTTGTGCATTGCATATGTTAAGATCTTGAGAACCGTGGGTGCATGCCAATATATTATCTTACACATTTAGTCCTCTCCATGTCCATTATTATCGTTGTGACAAAGCGATTATCCTTCACACAAGAATTATTATTGATTAGCTGACAAGGTGGAAGACCCAATTCATTTTGTTTTTTTCCCAATTAATTCTATGGTTAGGAGCCACAAGGCACAAATGACTACCGCTGGAAATCCATCTGTTTTTCGAATGTGAATATGGAAGCCCAAAAGATTTTTTTAACTTAAAATCAATGTGAACATTTTATTCATCTCCTTAATGATTAAGATGTATAGCTAAGAATTATTAGAAGTTTTGTTGTTCTATTTATCCAAAAACTCTGTTTTTAAATGAAGAAAATAATTAAAAAAATAAAAATAAGAATAAAAAATTTCATAAATTTATTGATTATTTTATTATATTATTTTAATACATTGTTTTGACTTATATCCAGACATAAATATTAAACAAATAATACCGTGTGGAAACCGTGTTCACACGAAAGAGTGTGGGTAGCTACCAGAATGGTCGATGCGATCACATGGTATTTCCTTATTTGAAGGAGGGGACCATCGAGAAAGGTTTGTTCCATCGAAGATGTCAGTATTTTGATATCCTCAAGTGATGAAACATTAGTAATTAATAAATTCATATCAAATTTCAAAATTTCTTTAAAACTTTTGTTATAATCAATTTTTTTTATTCCTTTTGTCAACATCACACTAAAAAATCTTATAACTTATAGAATCATTTTTTCATAACCTTCCTCTCAACTTTTCACCGAATCAAAATTTTGCTATGTTGGATTTTTTAAACTATAGAACCTGTTATTCCATTGTCATTGCGCAATGATGCTAAATCAAGTTAAATTTCTTAAATATCAAAAGTATATGCAAAATCTAAATATTAACATATTGTTTTGACCTTACTTCCAATTTTCAGGTGCAAAGCATATGCATTATCTGAGTACCGAATTTTAATTTGTAAATATGGTATGGACGCATGATGATACATTAGCTTACACATTTAGTCTGACTACATGACCCTTATTATCAGTGTGAGAGAGATGATTCTTCACACACGAATTCTTCTTGCATAGTAAAGAGGGTGGAAAATCTAATTAGTTTCATTTTATTTAGGCAATTAATTCTATGCTTGGGAGCAACGGGGCACAAATGATTAAGGCTTCAAACCCAATTGTATGGTATGGATAACATGAATTGGATTACCTTGGAGTATTATGTGGCAAAGGCAATGTGACATTTTGTATGGGTTGACCCTGGCTTACATGGAGTCCATGCCCCTACTATATTGCTTGGGGCAATCGTGAAAATACGGGGAGATAATAACTCGGCGTACACTTCGTTACATAAGTCATCATAATGCTACAATAAAGAGGCCCTATGATCTCCTCATTCTGCTTCATCATGGCATCTTCATTTTTTAGGTTCTGGACCTTGGTCATGGAAAATGGGAAGGAAGTAGAGGAAGGTTGGGTTGTGGAGGAACTTTGGAAGTAGACAAAGGTGGTTGTGAAGAAGTTGGTTGTGATGAGGAGATATTCTGAAGTAGGTGGTGGAAGTCCAAAAGTTTTTCATGTAAGTGATGTTGTATTACTAAGAGGAGGGGTGAATCAGTAATAGAGCAATTTAATCTTTTTAACCATATAATCCAAGTGTTATATCAATGTAGCATTATCATCCAATAACTGCATAGTAAATAAGCAATGAACAAATGAACAATCATACACATACAAAGTACACCAGTGTTTTACGTGGAAACCCAAAGTGGGAGAAAACCACAAAATGTTTTTTCTTATATGTCTTGAAGAATTACATTCATTGGAAGCACCAACTTCCTTTGTTTTCCAACTGCAACTAGAAGGAGGCTCCAACTACCTAATTTCTCAAGCTACAACCTGAGGGAAGCTCCAAATCCCCAATTCTCTAGCTACAACCAGAAGGAGGCTACAAACCCCTATGTTCTCTGGCTACAACTGATAGGTGGCTACAACCACCTGTCCTTGCCCCATCCAACCTCCCTAACATAGAAGTAGAATGATGGAACCACTGTCACATTATCACTGTGAGATATATTGTTTTAAACCTGTACCAATCAACCTGCACCAAACAACCGTACGAATAACCTGAACCATGCATCAATCATGCATCAACCTGTACCTCAACCTGTACCATAAAAAAGTGCATCAACCATGCACCAAACTATACCAACCAACTTGTAATCAACTTGTACCATAAACAAGTGCATCAACCATGCACCAACCTGTACCTCAACCTGTACCATGCACCAAACCTTAGAAAGCATCATCAAAAGAATTTATCCTTTCTTGAATTTCGACCTTTTTTACTTCACCTTCTCTCTGAAATTCGACTTAGATATCCTTTGGTTACCTCAGTCACCTGTAGATATTCAATATGCTCAAGTGTGATATAAAATGAGAGAGCATTGCCTCTTATTTATACTTTCATGTATCTTCCTCAAGGGGTTACCTTTTAACCAGCTTAACCCACTTTCCTTATTTTAGGGTTAACCAACTTATAACCACTTGTCCAATTAGTAATTTATCCATTAAATTTATTATTTAAATAATTTATTTTGTATACACTTTGACTTATAGTACACTCATCACTTCACTTTACCTCAAGGGGTTACCTTCTAACCATCTTAAACCACTTTCCTTATTTTAGGGCTAACCCACTTCTAACCACTTGTTAACTTAGTAATTTCTCCGTTAAATTTATTATTTAAATCATTTGTATTCACTTTGAATTATAGTACACTCATCACTTCACTTTATTATTTACCTTCTAAAAATATCTTAAACCACTTTGACTACTTTGACCTTTTGGGGCTTCTAGATGACTCATGAGGGTTCTCCAACTTCACATGGCCATAACTCTCTAACCGTGAGGAGTTATGTGAAGTTCCACATACCACTGGAAATGGAATGACATGTACTATCCATATAGAATAGTATTACCTACAAATATATCAAAACTCATACCATTATCCATCAAACAAACTTGGTTCCATTACCTAAACCTGGGTTCTCCAACTTCCTTCAAGGGTTGACATCAATGACAACCAACTTTAATCAATGATCTCCCCCTTTGGCATTGATGGAAACACTCTGTTGCAATACTGAAATCATGTCATGCAATACTGAAGTTATATCGCTCATGATCCCCTTGGAACCATGCCTCTATCGTCTACAATTGATAAATCTCTCCCCCTTTGTCATCAATGGAAAATGTATTTTTCCATTCGGGGTTGCTCCCCCTAACTGAACTATGGAATCAATGGGACCCAAGGGGTGGAATCCCAACCCCACCTAAAATGGGCTATGGCTGGTGGAGCTATGGAGAGACATGTTGTAGTTGTGTTGAACATAGGGAAGACTCTCATCCCATGTACGTGGATGCTTAGAGTTGTACAAGTGCAAGATGTGCACAATCATCCAATTAAAAGCCTATGTTTGGCCGTCGGTTTGGGGATGGAAAGCAGTGGATTTAGTGAGATTGGTTTCCAAAAGTGACCAGAGACTCGATCAAATGTGTTGAGGAACATGTTTTCCAGATCAGAGATGATGGTATGTGGTATCCCCAAATGGACCCACATGAGTTCGAAGAAGAGCTTGATAGTATCTGCCATTGTGATGCTCTTCTTGTAGGCTGTGAGGATGGCCATCTTCAAAAACTAATCAACTACCACAAATACACAATCATTTCCTTTCTTGGTGGACAAAAGGCCATAAATATAATCCATCGAGATGGATTCCCAACGCCTCTCGGGAGTAGGAAGAGGGGTGTATAATCCTTGCTTCCTGATGGTTGGCTTGGGAATGGCACAGGTAGTGCAAGATCTAATATACTTGTTGACGTCATGTCAAAACTTTGGCCAATATTTTTTTTATGTAGAACAACCACAATTTTATCCATGCAAAAATTCCTTGCCATCCGACTACAGTGAGCCTCCCAAATAAATTTGCACACTCGCTTGCAGGAACACAGAGATGGCCCAGATGGCATAACAATCCATCCTGAATGTGAAAATTGGTGACATTCACGCCTGTACCTAAGAGTTGATAGGTGGTGGCAAGGTCTGGATCTTGCTGATAAAGTTGGGGCCACTGAGATGCCTCATGTCCACATGAATGGAGCACAATGGTAAGTGCAGCCACGAGAGGTCGACTGAGGCAGTCAATGACATGATTTGTGCTCCCTGTCTTATACTTGATGTTGAGATGGAACTGTTGTAGGTAGGTAGACCACTTATGATGGCGATCGTTCTGCAACTTCCCCTGTGTCTGTATGAACTGCAGAGGCTTGTGATCAGTGTGGATGATTGTGTCCTTTCCTAGAATGTAATGTTAGATTGATGACAGGCTTGTAAAATGGAATACATTTCCTTGCCATAGGTGGGGTATTTCTGGATAGTATCTGAGAGTGTATCACTATGGTATGCTACCAGATGACCATGTTGACTGAGAACTATGCCTACAACATAGTCGGATGCATCAATCTCAATCTCGAACTGTTGTTGCAGATCGGGTAAGGAGCATATTGGAGTTGAGCACAAGCGACGCTTCAGATCATCAAATGCTCGATGTTATTCCTTCCCCCACGTGAACTTTCCCGACCACCTCACTTGGTCACTTGGCTGAGGTCCCATGCAATATGGGAGAATCCCAACATGAACCTTCGGTAGAAGTTGGTCAGTCCCAAGAAGCTCTGAAGCTTAGTTAGTGTGGTTGGGGTTGGCCAGTCATGAATGACTTGGATCTTAATTGGATCAACATGTACCCCATGCTCATCAACAATGTATCCCGAGTATTGGACCATGTTCATGCCAAAGGATAATTTTTTCGAGTTGGCATATAGCTTGTGCTACTGCAAAGTGCTCAAAAATTGTTGAATATGCTGCATGTGCTCCTCCCAAGTTCTGTTGAAGATGAGGATGTCATCCAAATATACCACCACAAAAGAGTTGTTGAAGGGTCTCAATACATCATCCATCATCCTCATGAAACTGGTTGGTGCATTTTTTAAGCCAAAGGGCATGACCAACCTTTCAAAGAGACCTTCTTTAGATTTGAAAGTTGTCTTCTATACATCAGTTGGTTCAATGGGAACCTGGTGGTAGACAAAATTTAGGTCAATCTTGCTGAAGAACTTTTTCGCCTTGAGTTGGTCAAGAAAGTCATAAATTCTGGGAATTGGGTACTGGTTCCTGACTGTGATTTTGTTTAATGCTCTGTAATCAATGTAGACGTGCCAGGTCCCATATTTCTTCTGCACCAGTACAATCGAGCTTCCATAAAGGGAGGAGTTGGGTTTGATGTGCCCCTTTTGAACCAGCTCCTAGATCTAACGCTTGATTTATTCATTTTCCATCAACGAGTGACGATAGACTGGTTGTAACACCCTTGTTTCCCCCAATTTGTAATTAATCATAGAATAGGAATTACCATGCTAATGCAGGAGGAAAATGTAAATGTATTATTGTTTGAGTTGCCAATAACTGACTCTGGGGGTGAAGCCTTGAAAGTACTGGCCATGATATCACTAGAGGAAGAATGTGAAAACCATACAAGAGGGTTCATATATCAAATAACCCCAAATATTCATGATAAGGATGACAAACCTCCTTCGAATCCCAAGGAAAGGAAAG
>ML783214.1:378140-409610 GCA_009831015.1 Picea engelmannii | reverse complement strand
TCCTCGGGAATTAATGAGGGATGGGGGAAGTGAACCACCCATCCATAGGAGCCTCGGGCCAGACCACCACGAGGGAAATCGTGCCACATGCAACCTCGCAAGAGGAAAAAGCATGAGGAAGAAGCGCGGAGGGGGAAAACACAAGGGAAGGAGGAAGAACTCTGGAGATATGTAGAGTGAGTGATAGCAGAGAAGGGGGAGAGTAACCCTCGTTCTCGGTCACTGGAAAACCGAGACGCAGTCTTGTAGCATCGTGGTCTCAGCTCGGGGGTGGCTAGTGGTAAATCTGTTGGGAGTCGCTGAGCCTATGATTGGGTGGAAATGAGCACCCCTCTCAGCAGTTGCATCACCTCTGGTGTTATTTCTAATAAGTGTTATTTTAAGTTAAGGCCATAATCGCATGTTCAGTTTTATGTGCTTGTAAATAGTTCTGAATAGAAGTGTTTACCTAACGTTTGATTGATAGAATGGATGCTTGTGTATGATTACATGCCATAGTTGTTTTCTGCACAAATGATTAAGTATGGGACATGAGTTCGCTCCACCGAGAATCGTCTTATTTGCTTAGTTTCTCGTAATATTCTGGGAAGGCCCCTTAAGAGTACTTTTTTCCAAGAATTACCCCATAAACCTTGTAATCGTACTGAACCTTACCAGAGACATGATTAAGATCAGGGATAATTGCCCGAGAACCATCTGAGGGTTCATGCAATCCGGGTCTGGAACCCTTATGCAAGAAAGAGTAGATTTCTAAGGTCTCGGGGTCATGGGAGCCTGAAGCTCCGAGAGTTTGAACTTCGTGATTCAAGCTCAGAAGGGATAGCAAGTTCAAATATAGAAAGAAAATACCCTATCGCTTGGTAAATGAACGGTCAGAATCCTTTTGAAAATACCCCAAGCCTATCAACACCGACGGATCTAGAGAAGGAGCGTAGGCATTAACACCTCGCACTTTCATCCTTCGCAAATAGCGATGGGATCTTGGACCGTAGATCCCAAGGACCCATCGGAGCTCTATAAGTCGTCGATCTTAACCTTTACTTAGGTGGGAGAGTGAACTCGACTATGTCCCAAAAGTCCTGAAGACATCGGGACTGTCCATGTTGGAGGACAGGTGGCAGAGATCTGATCATTTGGCATATCGGGGATTCATGAGTTTGGAGGTGGAAGACTAGGCTCTTGGAGTCACGAAGTTCCAAGTCGCGAGATCGCGATGTGATTTGGGTCGTTGATCAAAGAGGAAGGATAGTCATGGGATCTGACGTCTCGATACATCGTGTATCAAGGATTCGTGAATTTGGAGGTGGAAGACCAGGCTCTTGGAGTCATGAAGTTCCAAGTTGCGAGATCACGATGTGATATGGGCCATTGATCAAAGAGGAAGGACAACCATGGGATCTGACATCTCGATACATCGCATATCGGGGATTCATGAATTTGGAGGTGGAAGACCAGGCTCTTAGAGTCACAAAGTCCCAAGTCGCGAGATCACGATGTGATATGGGCCGTTGATCAAAGAGGAAGGACAGTCGTGGGATCTGACGTCTCGATACATCGCGTATCAGGGATTCATGAGTTTGGAGGTGGAAGACCAGGCTCTTGGAGTCACGAAGTCTCGAGTCGTGAGATCGCGATGTGATCTAGGTCGTCGATCAAAGAGGAAGGACAGTCGTGGGATCTGACGTCTCAATACATTGCGTATCGGGGGTTCGTGAGTTTGGAGGTGGAAGACCAAACCCTTGGAGTCGCGAAGTATTGAATAGCGAGAATTAGGAGAAACCATTGAGTTAGGATCTCCTTGCCATATCGTATATCGGGGTCTCGGAGGTTGAGGGGAATCAGTTTCGACTGTAGAAGTCCCGAGCTTGCGAGTTGCAAGAGCTTTGCAACATGTGGCATGTCCGCTTGGTGGGACCCACATGGTTGAAAGGTGGTGTAACGATAAGATGCCCAGAGAGAGGGAGAAGTGGTGACAGGTGGTGGACACGTGTCGTTTGAAACGGGTGTCAACATCCTGTTGACTTCTTGTACTTCAGGTTCTCATAAGAAAGGAGCACAAAGGCCCAACAACTCAAGTCGTGAAGTTGCGAGTTTCAAGAAGCCCAGAAGGAGTCAAACCTTCTCTGACTTTTGCATCTCGGGGTTTTGTAAAGGAAAGTCCCAAAGGTTCAACCTTTCAACTCGTGAACTTGCAAGTTGCGAGCAAGGCTAGTAGTTAGCCCTAGCCAGTGGTCACACATGGAGAGCGCTAATAAGGAGGGGCCATACCATATCAGAATCTCGGCTATCGACGATTGGTGAAGAAAATTTGAGGGTCTTCGACTCGCGACTCGCAAGGTCGCGAGTTGTGAAAGGCGCTTGCATTTAGGCGCATATGCGGTCCTATCGAGATAGGGACTAAATAAAGGGAGCTAGTGCGGCGGGTAGATCTGGACGACCAGAATCTGTGCGCCTAGATCTACGGCCAGGGTTTCATTCCGGAGCCCCCTCGCCATTCTACCTTTAAGATTGGACTCACTTGTATCACTGAGTCGCGAAACACGAAAAGGCACCTGGTTTGTTTGTTCTGTGGTCCTAACCCATGATCACAGGGAGGTGAACAGGAAAGAACTAGCCTGTGCTAGGCCCCCTATAGGACTTTGGGGATTCTGTCCCTTGAGGAAAAGTGAAAATTTTATTATGTCGTAGTGGGTGTGTTACAGAACTAAGTTGTATCCTACTTCATCTCTTTTTGAACTATATCATTCAAGTAGTTGAATGAAATTGAGAATAAAATTTTGTGTATGATTTTGTATTTCATAAACTTTATTGGTGAACCAAGACCACATTGATAAGTTAGTTGTTTTCAAATGCAATCTTATTATGTAAATTAAATTAAGATTTTGATATTGATTTAGCAAAGTTTGAGGTTTAAATGTAACTTTGTGTTTATTAGACATTCTCGTTCTCACTATGGTTTAAAATGTGGTGAGGCAAGAATATCCAAGAAAGATACAAGTGCAAGAAGTGTGTACTAGAGAGAAATACGACAAACTTAAGAGAGAAGTGCATGCCATAGTTGTTAAGGAATAACTTAAGGGTAATAGATTTAGGCTTCACATAAACAGTGTGAAGTAGCAACATGTAGTTTAGGGAGTGCAACAATGATGCACATTTTTAAACTATGAAAAGAAGAGCACACATAAACGACGAACACATTTGAGTATGTATGAAGAGAGAGCTCAAGAACGACTAAATATAAAATCTTACTAATGGAAGTATATATTGGGACATACATAAATTTCCAAAATAAGGGACCACGTTGAAGGATAGACAAAATAACATAGGCATGGCAATAACAGGAACAATGCATGCCAGAAGGTGAATGGCCATGCATAAAACTAAAGTGTGGAAGACAAAGATAAGTGAATGGTTTAGGTTTTGTTGATTTCAAGGATCAGTATATCTAGATGGCTTTATACTCACAACAAGGAAAACCATTTTTAAATGAATTTCCTATAGTAAAAAATGTCTAACGTACTTAACTTGATAAAACTAGGTTAATTGTAACTAGACACTAAATTGATGTATAAGACCTCTTCGTAGTTTTGTTTGTGAAACAATCCATCTCCTCTACACAGTGATTTGACTAAGTTTAATTTATGTAGGTGTACATATCCTACCTATTTCAGGATTTGAACTTGTGATTTGCAAAAAAAGACACATTTTCTAAATTGTTAAGTCCACTCAAACTATACATTATAAAAGTAAACCATTTTATTGTATAACCATCCAATTCAACTAAAAACATATAATCAAAATTATACACACATAGACAATTCATTATTATTATTATTTTAAAGCTAAAAACACAGTCATATATTTATATTATGTACAAAAAAGTTACAAGAATCTCTGGTGGATCCTTGCCTTAAGGGGAACCGAGTCCTCCACTAGTTGAGCATAAACATACTTGTCCATATTGTCAAGAATTAACTATCTATATATCGATATACAAAAGAAAATACCAATATGAACTAACATACTACAACTACACATATAAACACAAAGACAACATACAATCTAGACATCAAGCAGTAGGGGGTGAGACATTGTCCTCCATAGATAGGTCTGCAAGCTCTTTAATTTTCTTCCATTCATCTTGTGTTGTAATTGAAGGCTATGGGTCTTCATACAGAATGATGGGATTGTCTTGTGTTCCGACGGATCCAAGGGAATCCTCCTTGTGGTTCACACCTTCGGTTTCCTTTGCGACCTATGAAACCTCAATTCTTATCTGAAACATTGTTTTACATACTACCTCAAATTTTCCATGTAGCAACCTAATGCTATGGAGGATGTCTTGTTGTTGTAATTTTTTTTCTTCTAGGGCTTGGGAAATAAGGGATTACACTAGCCAATATGTCTTAGTAATTCAAAAGAGCTATGTGTCACAAGTTTGAGAGTAAATTAGATCTTGGACCCAAACCTCTCGTTCAACTTGAATATGTTTATGAGATAGATTGTATATTTTGTCTTTCATTGCAATTCCATCTCTTCTAGTTCAGTTTTGGTAGAATTTGAGAACCTAGAGTGGAAGAACATCTCAACCACAATGGCTTATTTCCTAGCCCAAGTGATGTATATTGGGTCCCCGAGGATGGGTTTCCTATTGGCGGTAGGCCATGAGTTTCTTGCTCCTACCACCTTAGCTACATTTTATTTTGGCATATTGGGGACATAAATATTTGAATAAGGGACAGGCCAATTCATAGATTGAAGGAAAGGGTATTCAAGTTTGATTTGTGGGGAAGGGGAAAAACTATCATCAATTGGCGTGAGAATCCTATGTTCTATTCCCATTTGAGAGTATAGTGGTTGTAGAGCCGACCCACATAGAGCTTGAACACAACTATACCCCCCAATCCAACCCGGAAGCCAAACACTATGAAACAACCAAAATATCCAGAGGACGCATAATGGGTTACATGTATCTCACTTGGTGTTGTCCACTAGAAAAATTAGGTGAAACTCGTTCATCTAACCTTTTTCATCCTTCTCTAACCAACTCCATCAGTCATGGGCTTCATTCACATAACAAATCTTATAACCCTCCTACCTCATTAGAAATTCCATACTTCCATCACTCTCGACTTCATTCACATCACAAATCTTATAACCCTCCTCCCCCACTAGAAATTCCATAATTCCATCACTTTGTCATCTTCCCATCATGGATGTTTGTCTTAGTATGATGCCAAGATGAAAATTCCCCAACTCAAATTTGGAGTAATCCCTACCGCCACCCTCACATTCTTTCACTCACATTCTTTCACGAATTGGTTGCATTATTTCATGGTTTAGTGGGATGGGGATTTCCTAAGATGTGAAATTTAAATTGAAAGATTCATAATTTCATAAAGGTCCCCATTGTTCAAACTTTGGGCTTCAATCTGTTTACTTTTACGTGGCCCAAATTTTTTGAAATGTTTTATAACGAAAGGGTTTATGGATTTTTTCAAAAGTGGAAGAGTTGATAGTGGTAATTTTTGAGATTTAAAATAATAATTTTGAAGAAAATGTTGGCGATTCTTGTCTTAAAAAAATAAAATAAAGTGATAATTTGTTGAACTGATTAATATACCCACATCATAAGAGATCCATTTTAACTCAATGATTAATATTTTAAACATTAAAAAATTTTAATTTAATTTTTTTAATTCTTTTTAATGTTTAACAAAATCATAGTTAAAATGGATTTATATTAATATAATAAGAAAAAAAAGCAATAATAATTTTTTTAAATACTAAAAGTTACATTAGTATAAATGTATTGTAACTTCAAAATCTAGATTTATTAACCTTTCAAATGGATTACAAAGAATCTCTATAATTATATAAGATTTCAAGTTTTTAGATGACGAAGCTTTTTTGAGTACAAATGTGTCTGCATTTTTATTAGGCACCACTTTGTCATGGTGGTTTCAAAGGTATGCACATGGTTCTAGTAGTTTTTTTTAATGTATATAGTTCACTTACTCATAATTTTCCTCATAGCTTCCACTATTCATAATTTTATGAATAACTTCATTTGTGATGTAGGAGCATCCATGATTAGTGCAAGTATATGCTCGAGGAGTGTTTGAAAAGGAGAATTTAAACCAAATCAAGAACAAAGTGTGGAATCAAACAAATCCATAGTTAAAATGGATTTATGTTAATATAATAAGAAGAAAACAATAATAATTTTTCTAAATACTAAAAGCTACACTAGTCTAAATGTATTGTAACTTCAAAATCCAGATCTATTAAGCTTTGAAATGGATTACAAAGAATCTTTATAATTATATAAGATTTCAATTTTTAGATGAGAAGCTCTTTTGTGTACAAATGTGACTGCATTCTTATTAGGCACCACTTTCTCATGGTGGTTTGAGAGGTATGCACATGGTTTTGGTAGTTTTTTTTATGTATATAGTTCACTTACTCATAATTTTCCTCATAGCTTCCATTATTCACAATTTTATTGATAACTTCATTTGTGATGTAGGAGCATCCATGATCAGTGCAAGTATATGTCTGAGGAGTGTTTGAAAAGGAGAATTTAAACCAAATCAAGAAGAAAGTGTGGAATCAAGGTCATGTTAAGGTAAAGAGAAACATTGCATGTGTGATAAAAGTTGTATGTGTAGAAGTAACTTGAAGGAATGCATAATGTGGCGATTATGAGGTTAGTGTGTAGTTTCGAAGGAAGTGTCTAGAAAAGTGTGTAACATAAATTGAGAAGATATGTGCTAAGAAAAGAGAGCATCTGGGGATGATTTGAAAGGAATCTATGTTGAGGCAGAGAAATCACATCGAAACAATGTACTTGCAGATGAAGACCAACATGTGTGTGTTAATGCAAGTGAATATGTGGATTGGTGTGGGAGGAAACCATAGAGACAAAAGTTAAGCAACATGTGTGAAAGTTGAATAGCGAGATGTGAAATATGAAGAGACAATGAGGGTGTTGAAGAGTCAACCATATCACTGAAGATTTTGATTGTACTGAAGAGTCATTGAAATAAATGGTTAGAATAGATATTAGATGAGTTTAGTAAGTTAGAGAGTAGAGATTTGACTAAGTGAAGCTAATGTATTCACAATGTTGAATGCTTTGAGAGTGTATTCTAAATATTGTTGTGTGATTACTAGTAAGTTTCTTTTGGTAAATAAAAATGCCAAAATTCATATTGTTTCTCAACTTTGTTTTTTGCAAACACAAGATATACATATGCCACTAGAAGATGTACTCGAATTAGTTGACCCCTTGCAGAAATTTTGGAAATGTGCCCCATCTGAAATTTCTACCTCACTTCTATGAAGCCATAGATATACTCTTAGAATATCCAACATTGGTGTTTAAACTAGTTTCTTCAACAATGCTATAAAAAACTTCAAATCTCTCTAACACAACTTCTAGACAAACTCAAGAATGTAGATACCATAGAGAATTCAAGCTATATAATTTCAACAACCCTTGGGGCAAGATTTATATTAATATATAGATTTAAACATTTCTTAAATTACAAATGTAAAATCAACAAATTAGATCCAAAAGTTTCAGTGAGCATGCTAAAACAACATGGCATTCAACCTCGCTATCTTAATAAATCACCATACTAAAACATACATGAAACTTGCTCAATACATGAGAAATTCAAAACTAAAAATAAGATTTGTGATCACAAAATTATGACATCTATAGTACAATTCATATTATCATAGTAATGAAGATAAATTACAATGCCTCAACTCATCCCAAGATGGTACAATAATTTGTTTGATTAAGGTGGATATTGGTGGCCACCCAACTATTCCATGGGCTCGAAAAATGGTTTTCCATCTTGGCGAATTTTCAGCAATTTTTCGGGTTCCAAACTTCTAGGGCCGTTTTGAGGCCCTAAACGACATTTTTTGGGGATTTGGGACCTATGTGACTACCAAATGCACTAACTTAGGCCAGTCAAAAATTGTTCTTCTCGGTTAAACCTTTCCAACGGTGTATCGAGCACCCCAAACGAAGATTGTATGCAAAATTTACGACCCCAGGAAGTTGACGTATCAACTACCCCCACCGAGGCCCACAAACCTTTTGAATTTTCATCTTCTGGGGTTAGGGTTTTGGATTTTTACTTATGTTAAAAAGGCCTTTGGAGCCTCATTGTAACAATCATGTTCTTGCAAATATGAGTAGCCATCACATTTCTTCTCAGAGATAAGATGCCACCATTCTAGCGAGTCTTTCACTCTGTATTTTTACAGTCTCTGTACATTTTTTTCATTAATAGAAAACATGCATTATTGTATTTCTCTATTTCCGGAAATATTTATGTGTATTTCATTGTAATATCTCTACTTTAATTTCATTCTAAAAAATAATCTAGATCAGTGGTATCAGAGCAGGTTGTTCTTGATCATTTTTCAGTGCATGTCCTCGACGAGGTCTGAGTATAGCAAGTTGGGTCTCGAGCTTGTCTCTCTTGAGGAAAATCGCTCTCGCATGCCCAAGAAACCCTCCATGGCGGAAGAAAAGAAAAACTATGGAGCAAAATATTCTATTAAACTATTGCTTGAGCAGGCTCTCACACAACAAAGGGACAAAATGATGGAGAATTGTGCCCACGTCCTTCAACGTCTGTCGATAACAATAGGCGTGTCTTCATCAAGAAACCACTTTTGAGGCACCTCACCTTTCAAGGTATAGGTTAATTTTGATATTCTCGTATTTGAAGGTCAGATAAATGCATATGCCCTAGACAAATGGTTAAATCTGCTAGAAGGTTATTTCTTTGTTCACCATTTTTATGACAGGGAAAATATCACCTTCACACTCCTTAAGGATCTCCCCCATGTCAAACATAGTGGGAAACTCATTGGGAGAAAATTTCCATAGAGGAGTCCGAAACATATGGGGCCGATCCCACTTGGGATTTTTTTGTGGATGTGGTCAAGGAACAATATTACCCTGTTGGAAACTATGAAGACCAGTACATGAGATGGACCACACTACGAAAAGAGAGGGGCCAAGCAGTGTCGGAGTTCACCAATACCTTCCATACCTTGTGCACCAAGATGGGTATCAAAGACTCTTAGCGACATTTGGCTCTGAAATACCATGAGGCTCTACACAGATACATCCAAACTGAAATGGATTTTATGGATATCTCATCACTCAGTGTTGCGTATCGATATGTTGTTAAAATCGAGCAGAAATTTGGGCATCAAAACAAACAGGAGTTTGGATCTGCAAATCTGCAACAACCAAAGTATGAGAAAGACGACCCTAACAAACAACTTCCTAAAATCTAGTCTAAGCCACAAGAAAAGGATTTTCATGGGAAGACAAAGAAGGACACTGGAAAATGGTGTGATTTCCACAAAATCCCCTGGCACAACACTGATGAATGTTTCTCAAAACAGTCATTGGTGGCCAAGATCAAAGACAAGGAGCCAAACCCTGATTCAGAACCTAATTGAGAAAATATTGATAGAAGACAGATGATCGACACAGATCCCACTTCTATTGTCGTGTACATGGCAATTCAACCAGAAGAACCAACAGATCCTGAAGAGGGGGAGCTCCTTTTTCATTCATAGATGTGGGTGAAGGGGACCCCACTGCATTTTATTGTTGATAGCGGAAGCCAGAATAACCTCATCTTAGTAGAGTTCATCAAACAGTTGGGATTGTCGACAAAACCACACCCACAACCATACAACATTGGGTGGCTTCGTTAGGGACGAGATCTTCATGTCAGCCAATAGTGTCGATTGTTATACGACATCCAACCCTTCAAGGATGAGGTATTATGTGATGTTTCCCCACTGGGTGTCTGTGATGTTCTCTTGGGCCAACCATATATGTGGAAGTACCATGTTGTTTATGAGTCTCAACCCCGTAGTGTCATTATTACTTTGGGGGGTCATCTCTATAGAATACCAGAGGTAGTTCTGACTATTGTTGCACCTAAACAGTGCCCCAAGGTAGTATTTCATACTACAAATTCAACTTCTTCACAATCTATTCAAAAGTTCAACAGAAGGATACTGCAACCACTATAGTCTCAGACCAAGCACCTTCTATCCAATAGAGGCAGGTCAAAAATATTGTAGCAAAGCACAAATATTCCTTCTACACACAGACATATAATGTATCCCGACCGGTTGAGCATATTCAACCCCACCAGTAACAGGTTCATAACAACCTTCCATAAACCAAGAAGCACGACGTCTCCAACAAGGCAAGCAACTCACCAAGATTCAGATTGAGTAATCGCTTTCCCCTCTCCCCCGAGAACTCAATGCAATGGATACCATTGCTTCCTAAGGAGGGAAGATTGATCCAGGTGGATATCGGTGGCCACCCACCTATTCCACGGGCTCGAAAAATAGTTTTCCATCTTGGCAGTTGTTTGGGTTCCAAACTTCTGGGGCCATTTTGAGGCCCTAAACGACGTTTTTGGGGGATTTGGGACCCAAGTGATTTCCCAAGGCATTGACTTGGGCCAATCAAAAATCGTTCTTCTCAGTTAGACCTTTCCAAAGGTGTATCGAGCACCCCAAACAAAGATCCTATGCAAAATTTACACCCTCAAGAAGTTGACGTATCAACTACCCCCATCGGGGCCCACAAACCTTTTGGCTTTTCATCTTCTGGGGTTAGGGTTTTGGATTTTACTTATGTTAAAAAGGCCTTTGGAGCCTCTTTGTAACAATCATTTTCTTTTGAATGCAAGTATTCGTCACATCTCTTCTCAAAGATAAGCTACCACCATTCTAGCGAGTCTTTCACTTGGTATTTTTACAGTCTTTGTACATTTCTTTCATTAATAGAAAACATGTATTACTGTATTTCTTTGTTTCTGGCAATATTTATGTGTATTTCATTGTAATATCTCTGCTTTCATTTCGTTCTAAAAAATAATCTGGATCATCGTTTCATATCATCCCTAGAAAGGACTCTTTAATGCATCCCAACCCCTTATTAGGGCATCCACAATCACTACAAACCCTAACTAGAAATACAAGGGAGAATAAAGGCATCCCGCCAAGAACTACAAGCCAATCATTGGAGATTCCAAACAAGCTAGAATCACACAATTTGTCAAACCCCAATATCTCTTACTTCCATCACATAATCTATAAAGGAGATCACACATTTTCATCCCACAAGCTACAATACTCAACACTTGTATCTCACAAGGCAATGAACCCTAACACTAACATACCGCAAGGACTAATACTTGCTACAAGAGTAATTCATGAACTTCTAGGATTATTCAAATAGCTAACATCATACCAATTATCAAGATCCACGATACAAAGTAGTTGTTATTAACAAAGACTCTCTTCTCTTTATATAGACTAAGGTGAGGGAGGCCAAGAATAAAACATGGACTAAGTCCATAAGAAACCCTAGACTAAGTCATAAAACACAAACCCAAATGGAGTGCTCCCAAAATCAAGGTGTCCACATGTCACACTAGGGTTTGTTCAACCCCCAAGGTGTTGTGCCCTCTATGCCATGTGTCAAATGTCAAACATTGCTCCTCCAATATGGTTCACCCTCCAATGAATGGTTGCTCAACTCAAGTGTTCCTCCTCAAACTATTTATAATGTGGTTACATGTAGGGGCAAGTTCCCATCCTCGAAGTGCCTAATTCCCTCCTTCAAAGTGGTTACTCCACACATGCCAAGTGCTCATCATACTCAACAAGGGCACCCTTGTAGAAGATGCCAAATATACCACATGTTCCAACTACCACATCAAGAAATTCCCCTCGCTAGCATTGATCCCGAGGAAATCATCTACACCCAATCTAATCTCTCCAAATGTAAGTAAAAAAAAAAAAAGGAGTTGAGAGTTCACAAGTCATTCATATCCCTACATAAATCTAACACTCCCTTTTTGTGAGAATTTTTTTTTTCCACACCAGTCTTCTCCCTTTGTACCTCAATCACACTTGCAACATGCAAATACAAGTCTACACTAGTATTAAAATCAATCACTGATTTATGTTCAAACTAATGAGAAAAGGTGGGTGACTTGGGATTTCCCTTGCGTGGATGGTTATTGAGGGATCCTCCTTTTCTCTAGCATTGTTCTCTTGAATGAAATTGATGGAAACTCCCCCCTTCGATTTGTGTATTTGAGGGAGAAACCTTTTGGCATGTCTTAGCAACTTGTCTTCATCTTTGTTTGCTGCAAAAGTTTCTTCAAGATTTATATTTTTCTTCATAATAGAAAGAGATTTCTTAGTGACATGTGGAACCTTTTATCTCTTTATGGACTCAAAAATATGATTAACAGCTTCAACATCAACTTTATTTTCTTCCATTTGTAGATATGTCTTGGTAACACATGGAGCCTTGGTAGGAGGTGTAGGTTGGACAAGGTGAATCATTTGATTTTCCTGCACAATGTCATGTGGGCAATTGGCATTGTGATGATGAGAGAAAAATAGATTTTCCTCTATTTTGCATGCCCTTTCCTGAGTTTCCATCGGGGAAAAAGGCCACTTTTCCCCTATCAAAGAACCATAAGGATCATTTATAGTTCGCATATAACATTGGAAAATGAAATCATCAGAGGGTTTGAAATTATGAGGAATTTTTTTTATCAGGATATTAAACATGGCATTGAAATCATTGATGTCCTCCCTTGGTTCCCTTCTACAATGGTAAATTTAGTCATAAATGGATATTAAATCCTCATTTTTTGTGAATCTTTTGATGAAGATACCCTAAAAGGTGTCCCAAGTGGTAATTTTCCCTGTTAAGATACCATCATAGCATTCTTTGGCCTTCCCTATGAGAGATAAAGATAAAATCTTCATCTGTACATATTTGTATTCGTCAATACATTGAAGGACACTCAAAAATGTGTCCAAATGATGTTGGAATAGGGTGGTATCATCACTAGAAAAAGTAGGAATCTGTTCTTTAAAACCCTTTGGGATATTGTGGGGTGATCCAGGGATCTTTGTGATATCCAACGACTTGTATACGTTTTTTGCCCAAGGTTCTTGGAACGCACTCACAAAAACAAGTGTAGATGAGGGAGAGGTAGGAAGAGGTGGAGGATTAGTATGTGTAGGTGAAGGTCTAAGACACATAGTTATAGGTGGAGGGCTATGGGTAGTCCCTCCCTCAGGTCTGTCTCATGATGACGTTAAGAAATGATATTTATGAAAGGCTCATCGAGAATGGAAAGGGAACTTCCCTCAACTGGAGTCTCCAGGAAAGATACGGGTAAAGGATTTGGGATCAAAGCTTTCCAACATGTCTTTAGATATTGAAAGAGGATTCAAAATCATCCATGGAAACAACGCCAAAATGTTATCACACAGATTGTAGCTTGAGAAAATCCCAACCCAAGTCACAAAGGTGAGATAACTACGAAAGTACCTACCCATTATCACCTTAAATAAACAATCCCCTCACTTTAGTGATGATGCAATCAACACAAGGGGGGAATCTGGGTGACCCTAGGGGGATTGAGACAAAAGTGAGATGATCATGAATAAGCACCCCTATAGGTCAAACTTGGAGAGGAATAAAGGCCTGAAGATGAGTCTTGTGAGAGGGCAAATGGTTTCCATGTGTTTAATACCTGCAAAACAATGTTATCCCTGCCTTAAACAAGACAAATGATGATAAACCAAACCTTTCATCAAAGGGGATCAAGAAAAAATCCTTGTTGTCCCAAATTTCAGCAGTAAATAAGAAATGAAAGAAGTTAAAATCTGCAAAACTAACCACCAAAATCGAGTACAAGATGATGGAAACAAAGCTAGCAATGACTAGTTAAACTTCTAATTAATAAAACAAGAATTTGGATATGTTTGGAGGGATTTTATATGATGTTATCAAAACGTTTTTATGACAGCTGAATGGCTGTAGAAAACAATTGCTATAGCGGCAACTTCTGGCCACCAAACTTAGCAAACAATCCACCCAAAAGGTAGCTAATAACAAGTAGATTTACTATGGAAACTTGCAAGCAATTTTTAGTGGTAGAATGGTGAGAAATGAATGAATAAAATATTGTTTTGCAGCAACCCTAATGGATGTATAATTAATTTGTAACAACAAAGAGAATTACTTGGCTAAAGGAAACACCCTTAGGGAACAAGAAAACTTATAGCATATAGAATCAATTCCAACTTAAACAATAACAATATCTCAACAATTCGCGTATACCAATGCAATGATTTTATATCTCCAATACAAATTAGACTAGTGCTTTAATCAATTGGGAAATGGGATCTCTTTTGTAAAATCTAGGTTTATTACTTCTCTAGGGGTGTAAGCCTTTTTACTCCCTAGAGAAAACAAACCTAGCAAGGTAAATCTACAAGAGTGTAATCCCTTTTACTCCTTGTAGCAACATTTGCAAAGTAGCATATTCAATGTTAACAAAGTAGACTTGATGGAGGGTGTATGCCCTTATACTCCTCTAAGGATTTAAACTAATTAAATCTTGAAACAAGAAGAAACTATATAATAAATGTAGAAATTCCTTACCAATTCCAAGACTAGCATGAAGAAACCCTTCTTTATCAAGAATATTCCACCAAAAATACCAAGAACAAGCATCCAAGATATAGCACCTTACTTTTCTTCACCAATAGACAAGTACTAACATCCAAAAGAGAGATTCAAGAGAGATAGAGAAAAATGACATTCTCAAGTGATTTATCATGAAAATCACTCAGTTGGCATGACGTGCACACACTCTTCCAGTTTGGGGAGAGGTCACGAGTTCGAGCCTAGTTATGAGTCCCTGGGGATGCTTCTTTCCACTCCCATATCATCCACTATGTGGGGAAGTATCGAGGTGGGTTCCCAGTGGGTTAACTTCCATCTGGAAAAAGTGATTTATCATGAAAATGAAAAATGTCAAGACCTTTATTTATATAAGGTCTTATAAATCCAATTTGTCCACTTATCTAAAGTCAATCACAAATTAGGGAGGTCGACCTCCTCTATTTTCCCTTTTACATATTAAAATTCAAATTGCATGAATAAAATACCCTTTTAGGGGTGACACCATTTCCTAAAGGGTGATGTTAGGCTTCTAAGAGGGATAATTTGACCCTTGATGAAGAATGTTGGGCCTCCAAAGGACATATGCCCTACTACCAAGTGTCATAATGCATGCCAAGTGTTTCTCTCTCCGTCAAACCATGTCACATGACCATTGACCATGAGAAACCCATCAAAAACCCTAAGCACATGTGACGTCTAAGGCCTAGAAGATGACGTCTTAGGCCTCCAAAGGCCAAAGTTTGTTGTAATACAAAGAGGGAGGTGAATCAATATGAGAAAAAATATTACTTTTAATCACAATATAAAACCTCCAATAAATATCATGAGCATTCAATATATCATAAACACCTTAATTCAATGCATAAACATCACATAAACATAGTACACTAGAATTTTATGTGGAAACCCAATGCGGGAGAAAACCATAAAATAATTTTCTTATTTATCAAAGCGTACATTCATTGGAAGCACCAACTTTCTATTTCTTTAGCTACAACTGGAAGGAAGCTCCAACCCCATATTTACAGGCTGCAACCTGAAGGAAGCTCCAACTCCCTAATTTACTAGCTCCAACCAGAAGGAGGATACAACCCCCTTTCCTTGCCCCGTCCAACTGCCCTGATATATAAATGTAGACCAATATGTCATTACCTTTTCCATTGTAACTAATAACCTGTTGTTGTTGTTGTTGTTGTTTTTTATACTTCTGTTGTTGCTTCAACTTGTAGCTGACCTAGGTTTTAGATCTCCAATCTTTTACTTGTCTTCTTCACATATATGTGACCTGTATACTTCCTGCTCGCGAATGTACAGGCTTTTCCCTTCTGCAACTCATGGATTACCTTAGAGACACTGTTGTAATAACTTTTCCTCCATACACTCAGCTCCTATAAACTGCTCCCTTCACTAAACTTTGTTTCCTTCTTCTCACTTTCTGAGATCTGCCAATCTATATTCACACCCAAATATTCAATTGACTCTTATCTATGTGTGTGTGTGTGTGTGTGTGTGTGTGTGTGTGTTTCCAATGTGGATCTCATTAAAAATGCAAGGATTTTCGAGAGTCGTAAATTTTGACTCGGTTATCCAATTGGGATGAAATTTTACAGGGAGTTGCATCTTGAAGAGTTCATTGTCATGTTGATCTAATTTAGCAGATCAAAATCTGTTTCGAAACTTTTCAGGAGCCAAATTCCTTCATATGATGCCTCAAATTCGAGTTTTAGTGTTTTTACGTTTTTTTTTTTTTTTTAATTATAAGTTATCTCTTCGTTTATGCATGTAATCAGAAAAGCAAGTGTCACTCTATTTAGCTCTTAGTTATTGGTCAATTTTAGATTCATATGAGAATTTTCTAAAATTAGCTTCTTCTTTTTTCGAGAATTTACCTTTTTTCTAATTTAGGGCCAACTCATAATGTCTTGTTAATGACATGCAACTGAAATGCAACTTGTTAACTTCACATGCAACTTGTTAACTTCTTGTTCAAGGGTTGACATCAATGACAACCAATATTTCAACAATTCAATGAAAACCAATCTTTCAACAACATTTGGGTGCAAGGGGATGGAATGTGATCACCTCATGGTCTCTAAGTTCCTACAAAGGAAAATTTCCTTCTCTCATGTGTCCAATGAGAGGGGGTGCATCATCCAACTTATGGGCTTCATGCCCCAATGAAGGTCCAAGTGACCTTGTGCCTCTATGAAAATAATTTCACTTGGAAAATCCTTGCAATGACAAACAAATTCTCCCTCTAAGGGTCCACAAGTCACAAGTATCATGCAAAGTAAGCCACATATAATAAAAGAAACACCCAAACATGTGCATCAAATCCCCCCTTTTCAAAATAAACAAATGCTCAAAGACCTTATACAACTTGCCAAATTTAAGTATGGGAGGGTTGTCATGGTGACCTATTGGGTAGATCATTTCCCACATCAAGGAGTGTTTCCTAAGAATACCCTTCCTAAGTCATGTAAGAGAGTGTGAAGTGGATGGGGGTGTAACTTTTGGGCATGGGGTTTCTTGACATACAAAGGCTCATATTGTCTCATTTATGGGAACCTTTGTTGAGGGTGCTCTTTCTCTTAAGTTACCAACTATTTGCATGCCACCTTTTTCCAAACCCATTTTTCCATCTTTCCAATCCCTTCTTTCATTTGTAATTTTCAAATTTGAGGGTCCCCCTTTAAGGGTTTCCAAGCTTTAACATTACTCTTTGGGGTTGGGGCGAGCACTGAGTAAGTAGAGCTCTAGTTGGGTTGGCTTTTGATGGTCCTTATTTGTTGTGATCACTTTCTTTTCAACATTAGTTTCTTATTCTTTTATAGCATCTGCAATCTATCTCCAAGCCATCAACCCCTCTTCCCATGAAATAAGGTACAAGCCCTTCTTGGCTCAATATGTCTGGAAATCCAAACGATGAGGAAACAAAGGGAAATGAGTGTGGAAAATGATAGGTATGGATGGGAGTGGTACGATGACCCATCAATGAGACTCCTTAGTATTATCCCTTTTCCCGAGGGTAACCCACTTACTAGGAAAACATGTCAACCACCAAGGTGAATGAGGCAAAAGTCATAATTTCCAAGAAAACATTTTCAAAATAAAGAAAGGATCGTTTGCAACATGTTCAAATGCTTCAAATATTGAAATGACACTTACCACAACACCATAATTGTTACCTCATGAATCAAGACATGTTGTCCTCGGTGGGCCAAGCTGTGTGTGGTGGATGTGGTTGCCATTGATCAGATGGTGATGTGTGGTGAGTGAAGGGATATGTCTGTTGATTTTCCTCTCTTACTCCATGTCTACAACCTGTGGGCCTCGAGACATCATCTCTTTAGTTATATCTAGAAATGGGGGATAAAACCTTAGAACTTCAAAAACAAGAGGTTGAGTCATATATATGTCCTCATGTAGAACGTCATTTAGAAAGGCACTTTTCACATCCATTTGGTGCACTTTCCATCCATTTTGTGCAACCAAATCTAGCACAACCCTGATAGTATTTCAATTAACTGTTGGAGCAAAGGTTTCTTCATAATCAATCCCTTCTTTCTAAGCAAACCCCTTTGAAACCAATATAGCCTTGTACTTATCAATTTCACCATTTGTCTTATATTTTATTTTGTAAACCCACTTACAACAAATGGGTTTTACATTCTTTGGACACTCAACAATTTTTCATGTCTAATTTTTAATTACTCCATCATATTCACATTACATTGCCTTCCTCCATTCATCATGTTATACTACCTCTTTAAAAGTGGATGGCTTGGTAGCAGTAAGAGAAAAATTAAGATAACCCAAATTATGTTGACTTATTAAAGAACACTTGGTACCTGTTTTATGTTTTTCATCATAACGAAATTCCTTAATTACTTGAGTTGCCCACTTTGGAGCCTGGTGTGCAACTTGAGGTGGAAACAAGGTACCATCCAAATAATTGTTATCAATGAACTTAAGTTGAATCTTCTAAGTCAACTTGTGAAGAATTTGTTGATTCTTCACCTTCCACCTGTTTGTCTGATGTCCAAGCCATTTCAAACCATTGATCATCCTTTGATTTATTTAAGTTTTGCTACCTTTGTTGTTCCTTAGTCACTTTTTTCTCTAATTAATTGAGTAGTTTCTCAATTTCTTCTACACTTATACTTTTTGTTTCATCAAAATAACATCCCTGTTGACAATAAATTGTTCACCTGATAAAAGTCTATAGCCCCTTTTATGTTCAGAATACCCAACTAGAATGCATTTTGTAGTCCTGGAATCTAACTTTGTTTGTTTTTCTTTTGGAATAAGTGCATAGAAAACTCAACCAAAAACTCTAATACATTTAATCATACACTTGAATCCATACCATGATTCATGAGTAATTCCATCTAAAGATGAACATTGAGACCGATTTCTCAAGTAGATTGATGTATGTACATCCTGAGACCAATAACTTGGACTTAATCCTTTGAAGAACAAAATTTCTCTAGCCATGCCCAATAATGTTTGATTCATTTGTTCAGTTACTCCATTTTTTTGTGGAGTATAGGAATTAGTCAATTTCCTCCTAATTCTTTTCTCCTGTAAATATGCATGGAATTCACTTGAATTGAATTCTCCTCCATTATCCATACACAAAGTAGAAATTTTCTCCCTAGTTGCAATTTCAACCAAATTTTGAAAAGACTGAAACTGTGTGAACGCCTCTGATTTTTGCTTCAAAAAATACACCCAAACCATCCTGTTGAAGTAATCAATGAATATTAAAAAATACTTACATCCCCCAAGACAAGTGTCCAAAGGTCCACAAATATGACTATGAACAATTTATAACCTCCTAGTTGCTCTCCAAGTACTTGTGGGAAATGCTAACCTTCTATGTTTTCCATAAATGAAGCTTGACATATTGCATTTTTCTTCTTAAATGTGGGCAATCAAATGGGTGTAATATTGGTCTCAACTAATCCTACAAAATCTTGCATTCTTGGAATGATCGTGCCTTTGATTCTAAGAAGTTTTCCATCCTCATAACGTCTTATCACTATTTTATAATTATCCTTGATTGAGTTGATTTTAATTATTCCATATTCAATTACTATTTGATTCCTTGACGGATGAATCAAAATAAAATACAACAAAGTTTTCTTAAATAAGGGAACGTATGAAACATTAGAGATTATACTTTCCCCAATTGCTAGTAAAAACACCTTTATTGAACCTTTTCCCTGTGGTATGTGAGTGGTGTCATCTGCTAGAAAGATTGAACTTAAATAAAAATCCTGATAATTCCAAAAGAAATATTTCGTGTAAGTCATATGTTGAGTGGCATCTGTATCCATGATCCATGCATCCTCAAAATAACTTCTAAAAGAGTAAGTTATTTGAACTTTGTTTGTTGAAGTGTTGTAAAAACACATATGTTGAAGAAGAATCTTTCTGTTTATCTATCTTGTCATAAGGAATATGACAATCTAAGGCATAATGTCCAATCTTATTACAATAGAAACAAGTTACTATTTTCTTGCCTCTTCATCTTCCATTTGATTGTGAATTGTGATGATCTTCCTCTTTGGAATCTGTCTCAGTCCAAGTCATATTAACTCTACCTCTTCCTGGGCCTTGACCATGACATCAATTTTAATATTGAGAAGAATTATATTGATGTTCAATCCATTTATGCTCATTCCCTTTCATAAAAGAAACACCTTTTTTAGTAGTGATGTTGCTTGTGCTTGCAACCAATGCATCCTCCCTTAATTTTTTTGTCTTACCGAAAGTTTTATCATGATTATATAGTAGCTCACTAATTTTATCAAAATTTGGTTTCTCCAACTTATATGTAATCTGCAATGTCTCCAAAAAATTCTTGTATGATATTGACAAACACGAGATCAAAATTGTAACCATCAAACTATCTTCGATTTTAGCAAAACCTGCCTTGGCAATCTCTTGCCTAATATTTTTTAGTCTTGAGACATATTCCATTACATCTCCCCTGACAATTAATTTTTGTTGCAATAACTTTAATTGAAGATCGACTCTTTTTGCCTCAGTTTGCAAATCAAATAAATCTTTAAGTGTTTTCCAAGCTGACCAAGAATCACTACAATTTTCAATGTGCACAAAGACTTCATCAAAAACAATACTTTGAATTAGTGCTAAGGCCTTTTCATCTTTCAATTCCCATTTTTCTAATTGAGCAACATCAGTTGGTTTTGTGGGTTGTGCATTACAAATTTCTTTCCACAATTCATTATAGATGAGAGTGCTCTGAATGTGCCAACTCCATACTTTATAGTTCTTTGAACCTTCTAACTTGTCAGGATCATTAAATAGACTAATGACTTTAGAAATTGTTTAGTTACAAGTGCAGTTACACTTTATATCACCAAAAAATGGAATAATATGCACCTTATGTCTCCAAAATACAAAAAACACCTTATATCGCCAAAATTAAATGCATCTTATAACACCAAAAATATGCACCGACCAATGAATATTTGCAAGATTGTTTGTGAATGGTGGTTATGTTATGGACACCTTATATCACCATATTGATTGTTTTCATTGACAATGATTATGTTACATGATTGTTGCACCATCAAGAAATGAACCATAAAAAAAATAAAAAATTATGCACCAGATACACCACACACCATGTAATAAAAGAGGTCTATAGAGGCTTGGCCTTGACCCACATATTGTCTCATAAAAAAATGTTTGATTGAGCTTTATTGTGCTCTAATAAACACTAATAATATGAATACAAATTGTGATTTCCACAATGTTACCAAATAGTGAAAAGAAATGTCAAGTTCATTATGAAGAAAACCAACTTTTTAGATATGGATTGTGTCAAGCTATTGCCTTAACTCTAATTCTAAGCACTCATTACTACTAACCATAATATGATAATCTCTTCACTGCATGTGAGAGTTCAATGAAAATAATAATTTACAATTGCTTCTTTAGGCTATTGGCTTGGAACCTCAATTATTTATGTTGTTACAATGCATGAAAAAATAAAGTAATCATTGGCATGATGATTGTGACATTGCTCAATCATTATGTGATTCCTATTTATGTGCAAATAATTCACTTGGTAGCTACAAATCCCAACTAAAAAGCAATCAATGTTACTTCCATTTACAATTGAATAATGTGCAACCACCAACTATTGTTCCTTTTTGGCTCTTGGCTTGGATGATTTTGATGGCTTTAAAATATAACCTAAAAGAATCAATGCAATAGGAGACACTACCATATACAACAAGAGTCTCATGCAGGTACAAAACCATGAATCTAACGCATGCATATGCCTTTCTACGTTGACAACACATTTCCAATTATATTTTCACCAAATAACATCACATTCATTGAACATGAAAGATTGCACACCATTGTTCTTTTGAATATGGTGACAGAGTTTCAATCTCCATCATGAGTTGGGACGATGCATTGAATATCGTTGTAGCAATATGATCTAGTGGAGAAAAGGGGTGTGTTCAATTGTTTGATTGAAACATCACCTGCAATGGGTATGGTGTTCTACCATTGAGATCTCACACCTACAATGAGTATGGTGTGGAACAACTCGCCTCTTAGATTGCTTGTTGATTATGCAACTGCCCTGGAAAAGGAATGTTTAGTGCCAAATTATTCATAGCTTTGGGATTGAGGCATTCAATGTAGATAGGAAGTAACTGAAAGGTTTATTTCCTTGATGAATGTGAAATGGTTAAAAGCCAACAAAATATGAATCCATAGTAGTAACAACAATACCATAATATTGATCGTCAGAGTATCTTCCCATGGAATACATTGGTCAATTTTTCAACATGAAGATAGTTCAAACTTCATATACATTGATGTAGAGATTTTCCCCTCAAGAATTCGAATCCTTGAGGCAAAGAGAAGATGATTTGGCACGAGAATGGTGGAAATTAAAGAATTTTTTTTTTTGAAACAATTTTCAAATCCAAAAAAATTAAGTGCAAATGAAGAGATCTTGGCGCTCTTGAATCCAATCAGAGCAAAAAATCAATTCTTGATTTTTCCCTCGAAAAATCAAAATAGGAAATAAAAACTCACCATTAAAATTTCGTTATTCCACAGCCCAAATCCTTCAAAACTCCTTCTCCTTCTTCAATGGCAGATGCAATCTTTAACTCGTGAACATATTTCAACAATGGCAACTATGATACCACTTTGACAAAGTGTCCTCAAACACATAAATTTTAGTAATGAAGGAAAAATATTCCAGCGGTAAGACATGAGGGCTAAGGGCTAAAAATCCACCTCACCTATAATAGAAAATAGGTTTAAATATCCCAAAATCAATAACTAAAAATATTGTTATCTAAAACTAACTTGGATACCTCACATAATCACATGAGTGTGCATGTCTAATTTTACATTAATGTTTTATTCACTAAAGTCCTAAGTTAACTATTTTGGTCATAATTTCTAACATGGTAATTAATGATAGGCATTTTTTAACATTTTTTCTAAAGAAGGTTAAACAATCTACATTTGTTACACCATCATTGCAATTTGGCTAGGTAATATTTACCAAAATTGTAATTTTGGATCAACGAAATTGTTGTTCTTAATGCAAAAATAGATTCAACACCCTCAAATACCCTTACCAATGCAAGGTGATTGTGCAATTTTTATATCTAATATTTGTGATTCCTTCAAACCCAAAATGAGTCTTGCGAGATTTCAAACCAAAATTGTTGGTTTCCTTTCCCATAAATTTTAATGACAAGAAAATGACTAATTCGTAGAACATTTAGATTACAACTTTTTTTTTCAATTTGATTTTAAGCATGACCAATGATACACATTTTATCTATATTAAATTATAAAGTGCACTTCACTTCTTGATATAATTATAAAATTAACAATATAAGTAAATACTATGATACGTGTGAGTGGATAGATTAACATAAATTGTTATCATCTTAATTATTTTAATATAATTTTGAAATATAAATCTATATTTAATTCATTAAAATAATTAAATCTATTTTTAAAAAATATTTATATTATTTAATTCAAAATTTAAATTCTTAATTTTGAAATTACAAACAAAATGTAAATTTAAAATCAATAATTTCAAAATGAATAACGTTTGAAAACATATATTGCTTTCCCTTTTAAATGGAAGAATGACATACTCCATAGATTTTGAAGTGTTACATTGAAATTATCCCAAATGTTTGCAAAATATTCATAAATTTGAGTCCACTAATCAACACCGTGAAGAACCTAAAGACCTTAGCTAAAAGCTAACCAATATTTATAAATTTGAGTCCACTAATCAACACCGTGACGAACCCAAAGACCATCAGCTAAAGTGGCTTAGGTTTTGCCATTTTCTTGGGCCGTTAAATCCAAATGGTTTTGTAAATTCTGTAAATTATTCTAGACTCAACTATGAGAGTTGTCTAACAAACGCTTTCTGTTTCAGAGGTTTATACTCAACTATGTGGCAAACACTTTTTATTTGATAATTTTAGTTGAAATTTGAAAAAATAATTTTTTATAATTTTACTTAATGGGATAAGTTTTAGGTTTTAATGACTTTTTTTTTTACTATTTCAAAATGGAAAAAAATATTTATATATATCTAAAAGTTTAATTTTGGATTGACCATAAAAACAAATATAATTATATAAAAAATTAAAATTTCAATTTATTTATATTATTATTTGGAAGTTTCAAATAAAATTTCTATCAAATATTGAACTTTAAGAGACCCAAAATCATTTCAAATATAATGAAACTAAAAACAAAATCATAAAAAAACAAAATTACTATTCAAATCATGCAAAATTATATATGCATCTTCTCTATTTTTTATGGTTCAAGGTTATATCAACATTTCAATAACAATTGGCTCACTAAGAACAAATATGTCATAAAGAGAGATTTAAAAACAAAACTCCTATTTAAATCATGCAAAATTCTATATGCACTTCTTATACTCTTCCAGCTCAAGGCCAAATCAACATCTCAACAACAATTGGCTCATGAAAAGCAAACATGTCACAAAGTGGGATTTTAAACAAAGTTCTCCTATTTAAATCATGCAAAATTCGATATGCATTTCCTCTATTCTTTATGGCTTAAGTCTAAGTCAACATTTCAACAACAATTGGCTCATGAAAAACAAACATGTCAGAAAGTGGGATTTAAAAACAAAACTATTATTCAAATCATGCAAAATTCCATATGCACTTCCTTTATTCTTCATGGCTCAAGGCTATGTCAACATATTAACAACAATTGGGTCACTAAGAGAAAACATGTCACAAAGTGAGGCTTGAACCTAGGAAAGGAAGGTAACAATTTTTTCTCTCAACCACTGAAGCTACACCCAATTGACATACCCTCATTTCTATTATATAACTTGATAAAATTTGATTACTTATATCAAACATGACCCAACAATGGGCACAATGGTTTCAAATTACACTTTTGTTTCGATGATTTGTGAGTTATTCTTTTAGTACAACATTTCTTCAACTTTTTAGTTTCTTGTTTATGTCTTCAAATCCTAAATCGATGTTTCAAATTTGTGTTCAATTCTTTGACTTCATATTTATTAGGCTACCACCTTTTTCCTTCCTTTAATGTATTGTCGTAATATTTATTGTAGTATTACCTTCCAATCGTGCCAAACTACATGTGATTAAATCGCGTCAAACTACATGTTCATCATCACATTATTCCATACTTATTACTTCAACTATCTTTTATGCACTTCCATGTTCTTTCACATTCATAACATTCCTTGTGAACATCATCTACATACACTATCTTTAAATCTCACACCCCCCCTTCCTCTGTGACAAAACCATGTTTACTATCTTTAAATATCGCACCCCTCCTTCCTCTATGTCAAAACTATGTTACATAATTGTGCATATTTTATCCCACTTATGCTAAACTATCCACACATTTTATATAAACTATGGACACATTTTATATAACTTAGATCTAGTATTTGAAAATGTAGAGATTGTATCTTTAAATCAATACTTGTTAGTCGGGGGCTCTGTGGCTAGGGTTTCCCTAGCCACAGCCCTTGTCACAAGAATTTGTGCGCTCGTGGGTGCTCCTCTACCAGCCAACGCATCTCATTTTCCCCTTTCTATTCATGGGCGATGTTGATAGTGGGAGGATCTCTTATGTTTGGTGGTTCCCTTCTCCCCCATGAGGATCTTGTTTTCTATGCTTATTCTGGTGTGATGCTTAGTGGTCGCACTCTCCGTTGTACAAATCTATTTTCTTTTTCTTTTTCTAGTGTGATTCTTTTAGATTTGGGTGTGTCGTCCATGATCCGGTGCCTTGCGATGGTTTTGCTCTTGTTTTTTCTCCAGATCTAGACCTTTGATGTTTCATCTTTTGTATGCAAGGTTTTGGTCTTTTGTTGTTGCAACCATTTTGCACGCGCAGAGGTTTTTTGGATGTTTCTTTGTGGTTGGATCTAGTCGATCCTTCCCTGTTGGTTCATTCAAGGCTTGATGCAATGTCAGGGTTTTCCCAGAGGCCTTGGTGGCTGGGGGGTCTATGCGCTCCTCTCAGGTTTTGGTGTTTTCAAGTGGATGTTGGGGTTGTTGCTTCTTTTCGGTGTTTGGGTCAGATCTTTGAGGTCCTTTCTATTTGGGTGTGCAGTGTTGATTTGGTCCTTTGGTCATCTCTTTGAGGTCTTTTTTGGGCATGCAGTTTCTGGCTCTTTCTCTTCCATGGATGTAGGACTCCTTGTTATGTTGTCCCTTTGGTTCTGTAATTTGAGGGGATTATTTGTCGGTCTCGCCTGGTTCATCCAAAATTTGTTTGGTCTGCCCCTACAACTTCTTGGTTGAGTTATGTGGCCATTTTTTCCTGCAAAATTTCAATTGTTTTGGGGCCACTTTCAGAGGGCCATTTTTGTTGCGTCTTTCTTCCTCTAGGGTTGAAAGTTTTTCCAGACTAAATGCATGATTTCTACATGCAATATTTAGAATGTAATTTTTATTTCTTTTAATAAAAGTTACGTTTTTTTCCTTTGATTTTTTTTTTTTGAAAATATAGATTTCTTAAATAAATCATAATCATAAATCTTAGCCATGAATCTAGCCAACCTCAAAAACTAATTATCCGCCAACTCTATTAGTGGGTTTCTTCTTATTTCTCTAACTTAGTTCTTACATCTTTTTATTAAGTTTTTCATTGAACCCTTCCTTCTTAGGTTCTAATTTATCATCTAATTATCTCTCCCTTAGAATCATAATCATAAATCTTAGCCATCAATCTAGACAACCTCAAAAAACAATTATCCACCAACTCTACGAGTTTCTTCTTATTTCTCTAACTTAGTTCTTGCATATTTTTATTAAGTTTTTCATTGAACCCTTACTTCTTAGGTTTTAATTGATCCTATAATTATCTCTCCCTTTTAAACCCTTTCTATTGTGAAATATTTTTATTCCTTTTCTATATTAATCATTTTCTCTTTCTTTAGGTGTTCTTATCTTTTGGTGAATATATTTCCCAATCTCTTTTTCATCATATTTTTCACTATAACAAATCTCTTTTTTAATTCTTTTTTGTATTTGAACAATATTAATTGTCATTATCTTTGTTGGCCATTAATTTATTTTGTTTTATTAGTTAAGTTTGACTACATTTTCTTTATGATAATTTATTTGATGATGGTGGTGGTGGTGGTGGTGGTTAACTTCCATAGATACACCTTAAGAAACGTAAGGAAATTACTTGGTTTTCTTTATAATTCTATTTATATGCTCGAAAATCTTTAAAAGAAGTATTACTAAATCCTCATAGTTTTGATGATTGAAAATGTTGGGAAGGTCGGTATTATAACACATATTTTGAAATTGTGATCTAATGTGGGTGTACGCAAGACAATCTAAGAGAAAGTGTTTTCATCTTCAACCCTATTAGTGTCACAAAGATAAAAATTATTTCGATCCATGACGTTTTAGGAATTTTCCAACACCTTGTTTCATTATGGAGCTTGTGAGAGTTTATCCTTATTTTGGCAATGCTAATTTTCTTCTCTACACTAGTCAAAACAAATAGATACTTTTGATCTTCTAAATTAGGTTTGATTATGAATCCATAAATATTGTGTTATTACATTTCTATTGTTATATTAGTTTTATCATTATTGGTTGGACCTTTAATTGTAATTGTACCCTTTGTGTCCTATATACAACAAGGAGATCTAGTTTTAGAAAGCATCTCATTTTGTACATTTGTTATATTGTAAAAGGAGGTTTCCCCCCTGAATAGGCTTCTCATTCATTATTCTATCTAATTCTCAAGGGGTGGAGTTATTTCTCTTTCTATTTTTATGATATTTAGGACTTTGTTCCTACATTTGTTATTAGAGCATAGGATCCTTGGGTTTGGCTACTTCAAACAACCCATCTTGGTATTTTCACTATAACTTCTTCTTTTTTTTTATTACGATCGTCAAAGTCTTAGGAGCTTGAGGAAGCATAACAAAGTACCTGTGGTCAAAATTTTACGTTTTGGTTTGCTATACTTTTGGAGATATAGCCTATGGAAATTAGGGTTTTCGATTAGTCCCAGAATTAGTCTCAAACAAGTCATCTTGGAATTTTCAGTATCATTTTTTTATGGGATGTTTTAAATAGAAAATTTTCTAGGAGATTTGGGAGACATAATGAAGTTCCCTTGGTAAAAAAAATTGGTTCTCATTTTCTATACTTTCAAAAATATAGGTTTGAAAATTAGGGTTTTTGACTAGTCGCGAAACTAGTCTCAAACAAGTGTTATTGGTAAAACTATCATATATGAAGCTAGAAAATTTGAAATTGAGTGCCACTAGTCCATTTGAAATAAGACAGATCATAGTCTTTCATGTCTAAATTTTAGAAGTAGATATGAAAAATTGGACATGTATTAGGTTGTACAAGTTCTCTCTCTTGAAATGAACAAAAACAATAAGTTTTGGGAAAGTTATCATAAATTTCTCTTGGAACATTGGAATTTGGTCAAACCTATGGAATTGTAGAGAAGGCATACCATGCTACTAGAGATCAAAATTTCAAACTGAAAGGGGTCAAAATTTTAGAGATACTTCAGGAGAAATATCAACCAATAAGACAATCTACAAACCAGGTTTGTAAAGCTATACTAACTTGAAATTAGCATAACTTTTGATTGAAAAATCCATTTTTGGTTATTAAAAAATTGTGATAAAGAGAAACAATATGAGTATTATTATTTTCTCACATGGAAAAGGGTTTTGAAAAAAATTATATGCATACCAAACCTCCAAAGAACTCATACACAACACCTAAAAGTGAAGACTTGGGGTACCGAGTATCCCTAATGAAGAACTAATAATGAAATGGGTGATATTATGTTGAAAAAGGTTCATTTGGAACATTTACAAGAATTAATTGAAATGGAAATGGATCAAAAGATAGAAAAATTACAAAATTCTATGGATCAAAAGATGGAACAATTACAAAATTCTACAGCAGTTATTCTCTTACATACTTGTTGATCAATATTTTTGGTCAGTTTAGTGCTTTTCATTTTAGTCACTCTTAGGATTTTTCTTACCCTTTTTCTCGCTTATTTTATTTACCTTTCTTTTCATGTACCAAAAATTCCAAGCACTTAGTCATTTTTTCAAATAATGCAGAGCATGCCAACACACATCTCAAATATGCATGTATGTATGCCCTTTGTACTGTAGGTCTTGTACCATAGGTCCGCATTCACGTTATTGAATTTTCTCATCTTTTACCTCCAACTACCTTTTAATTCACTTTCATCTTTTGTACTTAGTCATTTTCCGAAAATGTGGATGCAGAGGTGCATAACAATTGTTAAGCGTTTTTGGAATTACCCATGTCTGCAACCCCACACTCACCAAAGCATTATATTCATTTTTTCCTTTTCCAGTTTATTTTAGTACTTAGTCAAATTCAAGTAATGTGGATGCGGAGATACATACCATCCCTCAAGTTTTTCTTAGGTCTCCACCACCGCAAGTCTACAGGTCTGCATTCATTTTTCATCTTTTCTTCATACTTAACCATATTTCTCATTTCAGAGTGGATCTCCTTGATTTTCATGATTCTTCCTCATATCCATGTTCACAATTCCACAATTTTGCATCTCTCCTAACACTTAACCATTTTCACAACCCCAATGCGGACCTTGTCACACTTTCCCGAAGTGTGTTCACAAACATTTAGGTTTCCAACCCCACAACTCTGCATTTCCATGTTACACACTTAACGCTTCCCATACATCATTTTTCACCTTCATACTTATAAATTTTTGTCCATCAAACCATCACATCACCACTTCCTATCATATTTATTACCCCTTCCACATCATCCTCCACTCGTAAAAGCATAATGTCGTTATTAATGCATAATACATCAATTAAGGGTCACAGTAAATCCAAATCCCATGACAACTGATGACAATTAAAGCATGATCTATGATTGAATGAGTTACAAAGGCAGTATGCGGTGGAATTTAATAAAAAAAAATGCCAACATGTAAGTATCAACAGTAGCACCACCTTTGTAAAAAACATAAAATATGTCAAGTAAGAAGAAGGAAATGTTTTGTGGTGATACATTGAACACAAGTTGGATCGTGAATATTAATAGTTCCAGTGGTGCAGGGAATATAAATACTATAAGTCTCTTTCTCCAACCAAGAAGAAGACGAACCTAATCTTGACCTCAGGAATATCATTAGTAGGATATGTTCTGGAGGTAACTGACATGAAAGATATTTTTCAATGGTGCACAGATAAATTTATCTTTGAACGAAGAATAATTCAAGTGCAAGGTCATCAACCTTCTCTAGTTCCTTCAACATTTTTTAAAATGATACAACTCCCTTCACCAACTATGTGATTCAAGAGCGAGGAAGCTGATGAATTTCTGAAGTAGCACAAGGGAGAAAATAGATTGATGAGAAATTAGTTGGAAGATCTAACTTGTAATCCTGGTGTTTCCAGAATCGAGGTAAATTTTCTAAAATACCCATACTTATAATTTTCTTGGTTATTTTCCTGCATTCTCAGTTTGGAATCTACTGCGTTTGTATCAAGAAATGTTATATATGTTATGCATTATTCCCTGCATGAAAAAAATATCATCGATTGGGGTTATCTAATCTCAAGTGACATCTCCTTCCAACTAAATAATCTAAAAAAGACACAAAATTTCTACATGACTTACTACCTCATTTTTTCCATTGCTAATGGCCATGTTTTTGAAGATTTTCCACAGGAAAAACATGTAGATTTTAAATTCGAACCAGTCTATGCATGGTATTCAATTTTGTACAGACATAAAGCCTAGTATAGTTTCTACTAAATCCACAACAATTTCATCTCACAGTTCAAAAGGTTGATATTTGGACAGAACACATCAAGGTTATCCTTGGAAGCAACTTCCTTTCTCGCTGGAAAATAGATTTATGAGTTATCGAAGAATTCAATGTATTTATAATATTTGGTAGTAAGGAGAAGACCTTCCTTTTACCATTTTATACATCAGATAAACTCTTTATTGGAGAAGTATGCAGGCAACAAAAGACTTGGTCTCACTTCTTCCATGACAAAAGGAAAAGACAATTTATACCCATACCATGGAAAATTGGGAATTGCCTTGTTAAACACATAACTCACCTTAATGAATTGGTAGGACATCATGAACAGATTGGTTTGAAGGAAGAAAAATGTGTTGATGGTTTTAATCTAGATAACAAATTCACTACACATATGCAGTTAGTTGGGTACTCTTCACACTTCATCAAAAATGAACAGTTTCAAGAGGGTGATGGAGATAACTTGGATCTCCAAGAATTGG
>ML783214.1:367760-378087 GCA_009831015.1 Picea engelmannii | reverse complement strand
GAGGGGGTTGAATCAGTTGTTACTGTGCTTAAACAATTTTAAGTCAATTAAGCCATTTTTAATCTTTCTCCAAGTGACCATCAATATTACACAATATATGAACAACATAAATAATGAGCATCACTCACACATAAGATATACACTGAGACAGATTTTCATGAGGAAACCCATAAAGGGAGAAAACCTCTTCTTCTTGGAAAATGATAGGCAGTCTTTTAAGTTTTGTACATCATCTATAATTGAGCACCAACTCAATGTGAGGCTACTACCTCTATTTTACAAGCTCCAACTTGTTTGAGATCACCAAATCTCTGGTTTCTCTAGCACCCACTAGAAGGAAGCACCAACTCCCTTAATGTTCCAGCACCAACTAGATGGAAGCACCAATTTCCAGTTACACAGGCTCCAACCTGTATAACAGAGAACACTTGCTCTCTCTTGCACCACCCTGCCACCATTGTTTTTCTGGCTACAACCAGATGGAAGCTACAACTCCCTGTGTTCAAGAACCCACTTGAACCTCTGAGGACAATAGTCCTCCCTAGCACCTCCCTACCACCCTTATTACAAATAAATGATTGAATAACCAACAACACAGATAAATCAATTATTACCACTTCTTCACTGCTCTGCAATTCTTCTCTACTACACTATTTTTCTGCTTTGTTCATACATGGCTTGACTTGCTTCCTCTTTCTATCTGTTCTTTCTCATGCTCTTTGATATGTGCACATTCTGCTCTCTTCACCTTTTCTCCTCTGTTCAGCTTCTGTTCCTTATCTCTGAGATTTATTCACACTGCACATACTGTAATTTTACTTTTCTATAGTTCAACTCATTTTTCAGTCAGAACAACCAACTCCACATGGTCACACAGTGTTTCTTTTATCCACTTCCCTCTTTAGTTACACCTCGAATCTCCTTGGGTAAAAATGCCTCAGCAACTGAATCACCAACCGTCCAAGAACCATGATTCTGTTCTGCTAACTGAATCGTAATTGAACAGTTAATCATGAAGAGAAACAATAACCCTTCGATCATATTCTTGATTAACCTGCACCGTTGGATTATAAATGATGGGTCTCACACTTACTCCATATGCCCACTGGCTGTGACCATGGGCCAAAATAAAATTCCTTTCGCATTTCGCATTTCGCATTTCAGCATTTCGCTATTTCGCATGTCATGAATTCCTGTTGCGAGGCATCTCGACTCTCTAAGTCGCGATCTCCAAAACTCCATGTCGCAATTTCGCATTTCGGCATTTCACGATTTTCCATGTCGTGAATTCCTGTTGCGAGGCATCTCGACTCTCCAAGTCACGATCTCCGAAACTCCATGTCGCAATTTCACATTTCAGCATTTTGCATGTCACGAATTCCTGTTGCGAGGTATCTCGACTCTCCAAGTCACGATCTCTGAAACTCCATGTTGCAATTTCGCATTTCGACATTTCGCAATTTCGACAATTCTTTTGATGAGATATCTTGATGCTCCATGTTGCGATCCCCGAAACTCTGAAACTCCATGTCACAATCCTCGAAACTCCATGTCGCAATTTTTCATTTTTTCATTTCGCAATTTCACATATCGTGAGTTTGAGAGGTTAGGGAACCCTGTTCCTTTGACTTTCCAATCAACGAAATGATGATCTTTCACCACGTGTCCTATGGACCCAACGGTCCAGATCTTATCGTGATTTTGAAACTTCACGGGCCTTCATCATGTTTGATCAACGGTCTAGATCAATCCTCGATCGGATGGCTAGGATTATTTCACGATTTCGCATATCGTGAGTTAGACAGGTTAGAGCACTCCTTCCTTTGGCCTCTCAGTCAGTGAAATGTTGATCTGTAACCATGTGTCCTTTCTGAAGATGGACGGTCCTCCTACTTTCGAGATTTTGTAAGACCACTTCACCTTGCACTTTAAAGAACGTGCAGGTTCTCCTAGATCCAACGTCGGTCGGACCTCGGGCTCAGATCTGATGCATGAGATCTGTTCTCTTCACTGCACGCTCCTCCTATTTGAATTCAGATTTGATGGTCATTAGGAAATCTAAATGGGATCCAAAGATCACTGTTGCTCTTCACTGTTGAACTTACCATTGCCATGTTATTATTGCTACGCTGCTGATCGTGATCTTTGCCATCAATGACAAACACGGATACTCTGCCTCTATCTGAAAACATGCCAACAATACCAAATTTCAAACAACACAGGAGAAGTAAATAGTACAAATGAAGGACATAAACAACATGGAAGAGAAACAAAAAATCAAAACCCCAATTCTCCAACAACATCTCAAAGAAGCACTCCATCGAGAATGAAGAGTATGACTAGTGGAATGGATACTAGAAAAATATCACTTGGAGGATACAATCATTTGTCATATTGCCTTTGTCTTCTCAGTATTTTGTGGGATTAAGGCTGATTCTTGGTTGTCCTTCTTTTATCTTCCATTTATTTTCACTTTATGGTCCACAGGAACCCTATCCCAATTCTCTTTGAAGGACGAATGCATTTTATTTTCTTTAAAGACATTTAACTTTGTATTTAAAGACTCACTATTATTTTTGAGACTCCAAGAGATCTACTTGGGATATTACATTACTGTATTCTCAAAGACTTAGATCAGAATCTTGAGTTTCAAATGTTTTGTCTAACATAATCTTTTTGTTGCTTTATGGAATGATAATTTAAAGCTCTCTTTATTTGCGGTCCATTTTTTGTTCTCTTTATTTGTGGATAATGTTAAATGTTATGATGAATTCTATGATGGAAATATCAACCCTTTATTTTCTATGTGTGTCTTATTTATTTATGTTGTGAATATTTTACATATGAGTTTATTTTAAAAACACCTGGTCCCCAATTTTAGTTGTTGTGTTTTCCTTGAATGTGAATGTAAATATTAAGTCCAGTCCTTTCTCAGACTTTGTTTTGTTTCATTTTATTTTCATGAGAATTATAAGAACAAGAGGATTATCACCTCTCTAAAAGTGCAGGGGAATTCATATCCTCATGAGGTTGACCTTAATACCATAAAATAGTCTTTTAGATCAACATTTTGGCAACCATACTGGGGAGAGAAAAAGGTTGGTTTTCGCAGACCAAAATTTATGACTCAACCTAACACGAATAAACTGAATATGCAAATTGGCCTTGGAAATTAACAGATAATATTATACCAATTTTATAATATGGAAATAACAACAACCGAGACTAGATAAAAATTAGAAAATTCTTGGGAAACCCTAGCTCGTGAAGAATATAGAGATGTCGCAAGAAGACAAAGACAGAAGGTTGGAAATTGAGAAAAAGACTTGAAAAGTATAGAGGACCAATAATAAGAAGTAGAATCAAACAACTTTGAAATATTGAAGTTGGAGAAAGTTATGAAGTTGAGGCAAGATAAATTCAAGAGATGGATGACAGAGAAGAAAGAGGAAATGAAATTCTTGAAAAATTGAGAAGAAATGATCCAAGAGGATCCAGTAGGCCAAAAAATCAAAGTGTTTGGAATGCAATGAAAATTGATCCAAGTCAAGTAGCTTGTCGCAATATTTCCAACGACACAAGCGACTCGTCAAACAAAGCTATAATGAAGAATTTATGGCCGATCAAAGATGTGTTCAACCCAGTCAAAGTCAAAGGGTGACATCAGCGTATGTACAACTGATCGTACAAGGTGATGTCAACATGATGTCATCATGTTGATGTGGTACCCCGAGGAGCTAACACGTGGCAGGAAGATTCGACATTTTTGGGGACCACTTGGGCCAATTAGCAAGTGCCACATGGCACCACCTAGAAGTCGCCACATGGAAACATGATTCCAGGACACATGACCTCTCCACCATGCAACAAGTGGAAACTGACTTAGCTGTTTGTCGGATGACACGCAACAACTGACTGAACAGGGGTAAACCTATCCTTGGGTGCCACATGGCAGCCCCAAAATGCCCAATGTGGGCTATGGGATGAAAAATCAAAATTAAAAAATGGGTTGGCTCTGGACCATCTGAACCCGAATTCAACGAACAGATCGTTCGATGGCCAAGCCCGACAACCTTTCCACAAATCCCGACACACCCATGAAATGCAGGAAAAATACCATTTCCATCCAAAGGCTCACACAATTTAGCCACATCACGTGATTATCAGTTGACAGTCACATATATCGAGGGGATCCCATGAAATGCAGTGGCAAGGAATTAAAAAATACCCGAAAACATATTAAATGTGATATCTCCATGAAAATTTCCCATCCAAAGGGATGGTGGAAGTACTAACCTTAGCGGAGGATATGCCAATTGTAGCGGGAGTTGGGATCCTACAACAAAAAGGTTACAAGTTTGGCATATCATATATATGGTGTCCCAAGTGGTAGTTTTCCCTAGTAAGATACCATCATACCATTCTTTGGCCTTCCCTATGAGATATAAAGAGAAAATATTCATCTGTACATATTCGTATTGGTCATAACATTGAAGGACACTCAAAAATGTGTCCAAATGATGTTGGAATAGGGTGGGATCATCACTAGAAAAAGTAGGAATATGTTCTTTAAAACCCTTTGGGATAGTGTGGGGTGATCCAGGGATCTTTGTGATATCCAACGGCTTGTATATGTTTTATGCCCAAGGTTCTTGGAACTCACTCACAAGAACAAGTGTAGATGAGGGAGAGGTAGGAAGAGGTGGAGGATTAGTATGTATAGGTGAAGGTCTAAGACACTTAGTTATAGGTGGAGGGCTATGAGTAGTCCCTCCCTCGGTTATGTCTCATGATGGCGTTAACAAATTATCTTTATGAAAGGCTCATCAAGAATGGAAAGGGAACTTCCCTCTACTGGAGTCTCCAGGAAAGATATGGGCAAAGGCTTTGGGATCAAATCTTGCCAACGTGTCATTAGAGATCGAAAGAGGATTCAAAATCCTCCCTAGAAAAGACGCCAAAATGTTATCACACAAATTGTAGCTTGAGAAAATCCCAACCCAAGTGACAAAGGTGAGATAACTATGGGAGTACCTACCCATTTTCACCTTAAATAAACACTCCCCTCACTTTAGTGATGATGCAATCACCACAAGGGGGAAATCTGGGTGACCCTAGGGGGATTGAGACAAAAGTGAGATGATCATGAATAAGCACCCTTATAGGTCAAACTCGGAGAGGAAGAAAGGCTTGAAGATGAGTCTTGTGAGAGGGCAAATGGTTTCCAAGTGTTGAATACCTGCAAAACAATGTTAGCCCTACCTTAAAAAAGACAAATGATGATAAACCAAGCCTTTCATCAAAGGGGATCAAGAAAAAATCCTCTTTGTTCCAAATTTCAACAGTAAATCAGCAATGAATGAAGTTATAATCTGCAAAACTAACCACCAAAATCGAGTACAAGTGGCTGGAAACAAAGCTAGCAATGACTAGTTAAACTTCTAATTAATAAAACAAGAATTTGGTTATGTTTGGAGGGATTTTATATAATGTTATCAAAAAAAATTATGACAGTTGAATGGCTGTAGAAAACAATTGCTACAGAAACAACTTCTGGCCACCAAACTTAGCAAACAATCCACCCAAAAGATAGCCAATAACAAGTAGATTTAATATGGAAATTTGCAAGCAATTTTTAGTGGTAGAATGGTGAGAAATGAATGAATAAAATATTATTTTGCAGCAACCCTAATGGATGTAGAATTAATTTGTAACAACAAAGAGAATTACTTGGCTAAAGGAAACACCCTTGGGGAACAAGAAAACTTATAGCATATAGAATCAATTCCAACTTAAACAATAACAATATCTCAACAATTCACGTATACCAATGCAATGATTTTATATCTCCAATGCAAATTAGACTAGTGCTTTAATAAATTGGGAAATGGGATCTCTTGTGTAAAATCTAGGTTTATTACTTCTCTAGGGGTGTAAGCCTTTTTACTCCCTAGAGAAAAAAAATCTAACAAGGTAAATCTAACAAGGTGTAGCAACCTTTGCAAAGTAGCATATTCAATGATAACAAAGTAGACTTGATGTTATACTTCTCCAAGGATTTAAACTCAAAATATTTATATTATTTAATTCAAAATTTAAATTCTTAATTTTGAAAGTACAAACAAAGTGTAAATTTTAAATCATTAATTTCAAAATGAGGGACATTGAAAAGCATATATTGATTTCCCTTTCAAATGGAAGAATGACATACTCCATAGATTTCAAAGTATTCAATTGAGATTATCCCAAATGTTTGCAAAATATTCATTGAAATTATCCCAACTGTTGCAAAATATTCATAAATTTGAGTCCACTAATCAATACCATGAAGAACCCAAAGACCTTAGTTAAAAGCTAACCAAAATTTATAAATTTGAGTCCACTAACCAACACCGTGATGAACCCAAAGACCATAAGCTAAAGTGGCTTAGGTTTTGCCATTTTCTTGGGTCGTTAAATCCAAATGGTTTTGTAAATTCTATAAATTATTCTAGACTCAACTATGAGAGTTGTCTAACAAATGCTCTCTGTTTCAGAGGTTTATACTCAACCATCAGAGTTGTGTAACTATGTGACAAACACTTTTTATTTGATAAATTTTAGTTGAAATTTGGGAAAATAAAAATTTATAAGTTTACTTAATGGGATAAGTTTTAGGTTTTAATGACTTTTTTTTAACTATTTCAAAATGAAAAAAAATAAAATTCTAAATACAAATATAATTATAAAAAAAAAAAGATATCAATTTATTTATATTATTATTTGGAAGTTTCAAATAAAATTTCTATCAAATATTGAACTTTAAGAGACTCAAAATCATTTCAAATATAATGAAACTACAAACAAAATCAGAAAAAAACAAAATTACTATTAAAATCACGTAAAATTCCATATGCATCTCCTTTATGTTTTATGGTTCAATGCTACATCAACATCTCAATAACAATTGACTCATTAAGAACAAACATGTCACAAAGTGAGATTTAAAAACAAAACTCTTATTTAAATCATGCAAAATTTCATATGCACTTCCTATATTCTTCGAGCTCAAGGTCGAATCAAGATTTCAACAACAATTGGATCATGAAGAGAAAACATGTCACAAAGTGGGATTTAAAAACAAAGCTCCTATTTAAATCATGTAAAATTCCATATGCACTTCCTCTATTCTTTATGGCTTAAGTCTAAGTCAACATTTCAACAACAATTGTCTCATAAAAAACAAACATGTCAAAAAGTGGGATTTAAAAACAAAACTATTATTCAAAGCATGTAAAATTCTATATGCACTTCCTTTATTCTTCATGGTTCAAGGCTATGTCAACATATTAGCAACAATTGGGTCACTAAGATAAAACATGTCACAAAGTGAGGCTTGAACCTAGGCAAGGAAGGTAACAATTTATCCCCTCAACCACTAAAGCTACACCCAATTGACATACCCTCATTTCTATTATATAACTTGATAAAATTTGATTACTTATATCGAACATGACCCAACAATGGGCACAATGGTTTCAAATTACACTTTTGTTTCAATGATTTGTGAGTTATGCTTTTAGTAGAACATTTCTTCAACTTTTTAGTTTCTTGTTTGTCTTCAAATCCTAAATCGACTTTTCAAATTTGTGTTCAATTCTTTGACTTCATATTTATTAGGCTACAACCTTTTTCCTTCCTTTATTGTATTTTCATAATCTTTATCGTAGTATTACCTTCCAATCTTGTCAAACTACATGCTCATCATCACATTATTCCACACTTATTACTTCAACTATATTTTATGCACTTCCATGTTCTTTCACATTCATAACATTCCTTGTGAACATCATCTACATACACTATCTTTAAATCTCACACCCCTCCTTCCTCTGTGACAAAACCATGTTTACTATCTTTAAATCTCCCACCCCTCCTTCCTCTATGTCAAAACTATGTTACATAGTTGTGCATATTTTATCCCACTTATGCTAAACTATCCACACATTTTATATAAACTATGCACATCTTTTATATAACTTAGATCTAGTATTTGAAAATGTAGAGATTGTATCTTTAAATCAATACTTGTTAGTCAGGAGCTCTGTGACTAGGGTTTCCCTAGCCACATCCCTTGTCATGGGTGTTTATGCGCTCATGGGTGCTCCTCTTCCAGCCAACACATATCCTTTTTCCCTTTCTATTTCCGGGCTATGTTGATAGTGGGAGGCTCTCTTTTGTTTGGTGGTTGCGCTCTCCCCCATGCGGATCTTGTTTTCTATGCTTATTCTAGTGTGATGCTTAGTGGTCGCGCTCTTCGTTGTGCGGATCTGGGTTTTTTTTCTTTTTCTAGTGTGATTCTTTTATATTTGGGTGTGTCGTCCATGATCCGGTGCCTTGCAGTGGTTTTGCTCTTTTTTTTTATCCATATCTAGATCTTTGATGTATGATCTTTCGCATGTGGGGTTCCGGTCTTTTGTTGTTGCAGCCATTTTGTGCACGCATAGGTTTTCTGGATGTTTCTTTGTGGTTGGATCTAACCGATCCTTCCCTGTTGGTTCGTGCAAGGCTTGATGCAATTTCAGGGTTTTCTCAGAGGCCTTGGTGGTTGGGGGGTCTCTGCGCTCCTCTTAGGTTATGGTTTTTTGGAGTGGGTGTTGGCATTGCTGCTTCTTTTCGGTGTTTGGGTAAGAGCTTTGAGGTCCTTTATTTTTGGGCATGTAGTGTTGATTTTGGTCCCTTGGTCATCACTTTGAGGTCCTTTTGGGGCATGCAGTTTCTGGCTCTTTATCTTCCGTGTATGCAAGACTCCTTGCTATGTTGTCCCTCCGGTTCTATAATTTGAGGGGATTATTTGTCGCTTTGGCCTGGTTTGTCCAAGATGTTTTTGGTTTGCCCATGCAACTTCTTGGTTGAGTTCTGTGGCTAATTTTTCCTGCAAATTTTCAATTATTTTAGGGCCGCTTTTAGAGGGCCATTTTTGTTGTGTCTTTCTTCCTCTAAGGTTGAAATTTTTTTCAAACTAAATGCATGATTTATGCATGCATTATTCATAATGTAATTTTTATTTCTTTTAATAAAAGTTATTATTTTTTCCTTCGAATTTTTTTTTGTTTGAAAATGTAGATTTCTTAAATAAATCATAATCATAAATCTTAGCCATGAACCTAGCCAACCTCAAAAACTAATTATCCACCAACTCTGTTAGTAAGTTTCTTCTTATTTCTCTAACTTAGTTCTTACATATTTTTATTAAGTTTTTCATTGAACCCTTCCATCTTAGGTTTTAATTGATCATCTAATTATCTCTCCCTTTAAATCATAATCATAAATCTTAGCCACGAATCTAGCCAACCTCAAAAAATAATTATCCACCTACTCTATGAGTTTCTTCTTATTTCTCTAACTTAGTTCTTACATCTTTTTATTAAGTTTTTCATTGAACCCTTACCTCTTAGGTTTTAATTGATCATATAATTATCTCTCCCTTTTAAACCCTTTCTATTGTGCAATATTTTTATTCCTATTCTATATTAATCATTTTCTCTTTATTTAGGTGCTCTTATCTATTGGTGAATATATTTCCCAATCTCTCTTTTCATCAAATTTTTCACTATAACAAATCTGTTTTTTAATTCTTTTTGTATTTGAACAATATTAATTGTCATTATCTTTGTTGGCCATTAATTTATTTTGTTTTATTAGTTAAGTTTGACTACATTTTCTTTATGATAATTTATTTGATGGTGGTGGTGGTGGTGGTGGTTAACTTCCACAGATACATCTTAAGAAAGGTAAGAAAATTACTTGGTTTTCTTTATAATTTTATTTATATGCTTGAAAATATTTAAAAGAAGCATTACTAAATCCTCATAGTTTTGATGAGTGAAAATGTTACGAAGGTCAGTATTGTAACACATTTTGAAATTGTGATCTAATGTGGGTGTACGCAAGACAATCTAAGAGAAAGTGTTTTCATCTTCAACCCTATTAGTGTTAGAAAGATGACAAATTCTTTCGATCGATGATGTTTTAGGAATTTTCCAGCACCTTGTTTCATTATGGAGCTTGTGAGAGTTTATCCTTATTTTGGCAATGTTGATTTTCTTCTCTACGCTAGTCAAAACAAAGAGATACTTTTGATCTTCTAAATTAGGGTTGATTATGAATCCCTAAATATTGATTTATTACATTTATATTGTTATATTAGTTTTATCCTTATTGTTTGGCCCTTTAATTGTAATTTTACCCTTTGTGTACAATATATAACAATGAGACCTAGTTTTAGAAAGCATCTGATCTTGTACATTTGTTATATTGTAAAAGGAGGTTTCCCCCTTGTTATCCC
>ML783214.1:346129-365188 GCA_009831015.1 Picea engelmannii | reverse complement strand
GTTGTGGCCTTGTCACCTAGCAATTGGCATTGATGTGTTGAATATTTTCAGTGGCTTAGTTTGCAAAATGTCCACCTCTTTACCTCTCAAATTAACCTAAAATTAGGGCTGACATCACCTTGGTAGCATAGGGATGCAGCAGCAACAATATTGATGACGTCAAGCCTCTTTTAAACCCTTGCTTAGTGCAAAACTTTTTCATCCTTTGATAAGCATTTAAGTGTTGAACTTTTTCATTGGTTTAGTTTGCAAAACGTCCACTTATTTGTCTAACTAAAAACAACCTAAAGTTAGGGCTGACGTCACCTTTAACTAGTGTAGTGACGTAGCAACAATATATACATGTGATCACATTTATTGCATTGTGATAATACAAGGATTTGATTTTATACATTGAATGCCAATATCTCTTTTGTATTTATTGAGGAAGTGACACTATAAATCTTAGCTTTAATTGCAATCATTGACTTTGTCAATAATTACATTTATTATTGCTCATGTGTATTAAAGATAGTCATTGATATTTTGAAGCACTAACCACTGCATGCACATTTTAGTTTTATTTTCCTTGTCTCGCAAACAGGTGCCCTTTCAGTGGAATATCTTCTCTTTGACTATCCATTTGGCAGTAATCTGTGAAAGGAAATCTTACCTTAACCTTTGAGCCTTAAACCCTTGATCCTTTTCCTTCAAAACCCCAGATTACTAGGGACGTCTCCCTTGGGATTAGCCACCCAGAATAGAAAGAGCTCCCCATCGAGGTGATAGTGGGTGGGGAAGCTCCTGTTACACCAGTTTGAACCTTGCCTTCTAGCTACTTAAACCTATCCTACAAACTGTGCGATAACACCCCTCGAAGAGGCTTCTCATTCATTATTCTATCTAATTCTCAAGGGGTGGAGTTATTTATCTTTCTATTTTTATGATATTTAGGACTTTGTTTCCTAACATTTGTTATTAGAGCATAGGATCCTTGGGTTTGGATACTTCAAACAACCGATCTTGGTATTTTCACTATAACTTGGTTTTTTTTTGGATTGTGGTGGTGAAAGTTTTAGGAGCTTGAGGAGGCATAAGAAAGTATCCATGGTCAAAATTTTACATTTTGGTTTGCTATACTTTTGGAGATATAACCTATGGAAATTAGGGTTTTCGATTAGTCCCATAATTAGTCTCAAACGAGTCAGCTTGGAATTTTCAATATCAATTTTTTATGGGATGTCTTAAATAGTAAATTTTCTAGGAGACTTGGGAGACATAATGAAGTTCCCCTCGTAAAAAAAATTGGTTCTCATTTTCTATACTTTTGAAAATATAGGTTGGGAAATTAGGGTCTTTTACTAGTCCCGAAACTAGTCTCAAACAAGTGTTATTGGTAAAATTATCATATATGAAGCTAGAAAATTTGAAATTGAGTGCCACTAGTCCATTGGAAATAAGACAGATCATAGTATTTCATGTCTAAATTTTAGAAGTAGATATGAAAAATTGGACATGTATTAGGTCGTACAAGTTATCTCTCTTAAAATGAACAAAAACAATAAGTTTTGGGAAAGTTAGCATAACTTTCTCTTGGAACATTGGAATTTGGTCAAACCTATGGAATTGTAGAGAAGGCATACCATGCTACTACAGATCAAAATTTCAAACTCAAAGGGGTCAAAGTTTTAGAGATACTTCAGGACAAAGATCAACCAACAAGACAATCTACAAACTAGGTTTTTAATGCTATGCTAACTTGAAATTAGCATAAATGTTAATTGAAAAATCCATTTTTGGTAATTAAAAAATTGTGATAAAGAGAAACAATATGAGTATTATTATTTTCTCACATGGAAAAGGGTTTTGAAAAAAATTATATGCATACCAAACCTCCAAAGAACTCATACACAACACCTAAAAGTGAAGACTTAGGGTACCAAGTATCCCTAATGAAGAACTAATAATTAAATGGGTGATATTATGTTGAAAAAGGTTGATTTGGAACATTTACAAGAATTAATTAAAATGGAAATGGATCAAAATATGGAAAAATAAAAAAATTATATGGATCAAAAGATGGAACAATTACAAAATTCTACAACAGCTATGCTCTTACATAATTGTTGATCAATATTTTTGGTCAATTTAGTGATTTTAATTTTAGTCACTCTTAGGATTTATCTTACCCTTTTTCTCACTTATGTATTTACCTTTCTTTTCATGTACCAGAAATTCCAAGCACTTAGTCATTTTTTCGAATAATGCAAAGCGGGACAACACACATCTCAAATCCACATGTTTGTATGCCCTTTGTACTGTAGGTATTGTACCATAGGTCATCGTTCACGTTATTGAATTTTCTCATCTTTTACCTCCAACTACCTTTTAATTGACTTTCATCTTTTTTACTTAGTCATTTTCTGAAAATGTGGATGATGCAAAGCTACATAATAATTGTTAAACGTTTTTGGAATTACCCAGGTCTGCTACCCCACACTCACCAAAGCACTATATTCATTTTTTTCCTTTTCCACTTTCTTTTAGTACTTAGTCAAATTCAAGTAATGAAGATGCAGAGATACATACCATCCCTCAATTTTTTCTTAGGTCTCCACCCCCGCATGTCCACAAGTCTGCATTCATTTTTTATATTTTCTTCATACTTAACCATATTTCTCATTTCAGAGTGGATCTCTTTGTTTTTCCTTATTCTTACTCATATCCATGTTCACAAGTCCACAAGTCTACATCTCTCCTAACACTTAACCATTTTCTCAACCCCAATGCGGACCTTGTCACACTTTTACAAAGTGTGTTCACAAATATTTAGGTTTCCAACCCCACAACTCTGCATTTCCATGTTACACACTTAGCACTTCCCATATATCATTTTGCACCTTCATACTTATCAATTTCTATCCATCATACCATCACATAACCACTTCCTGTCATATTTATTACCCCTTCCACATCATCCTCCACTCGTAAAAGAATAATGTCATTATTAATGCATAATACATCAATTAAGGGTCACAATAAATCCAAATCACATGACAAATGATGACATTTAAAGCATGATCTATGATTGATTGAGTTACAAAGAAAGTATGTGGTGGAATTTAATAAAATAAAAATTCCAACCTGTAAGTATCGACAGTAGCACCACCTTTGTAAAAAACAAAAAATATGTCAAGTAAGAAGAAGGAAATGTTTTGTGGTGATACTTTGAATACAAGTTGGGTCATGCATATTAATAGTTCCAGTGGTGAAGGGCATATAAATACTATAAGTCTCTTTCTCCAACTGAGAAGAAGACAAACCTAATCTGGACCTCAGGAATAACATTAGGAGGATATGTTCTGGAGGTAACTGACATGAAATATATTTTTCAATGGTGGAATGATAAATTTATCTTTGAACGAAGAATAATTCAAATGCAAGGTCATCAACCATTTCTCTAGATCCTTCAACATTTTCTAAAATGATACGACTCCCTATAGCAACTATGTGATTCAAGAGCGAGGAAGTTAATGAATTTATGAAGCAGCACAAGGGAGAAAATAGATTTCTGAGCAATTAATTGGAAGATCCAACTTGTAACCCTGGTGTTTCCAGAATCGAGGTAAATTTGCTAAAATAGTTGTACATATAATTTTCTTGGTTGTTTTCCCGCATTCTCAGTTTGGAATCTACTATGTTTGTATCAAGAAATGGTATATATGTTATGCATTATGCCCTGCATGAAAAAACTATTGTCGATTGAGGTTATCTAATCTCAAGTGACATCTCCTTCCAACTAAATAATGTAAAAAAGACACATAATTTCTACATGACTTATTACGTCATTTTTTCCATTGCAAATGGCCATGTTTTTGAATATTTTCCACAGGAAAAACATGTAAATTTTAAATTTGAACCAGTCTATGCATGGTATTCAATTTTGTAGAGACATAAAGCCTAGTATAGTTTTTACCCAATTCACAACAATTTCATCTCACAGTTCAAAAAGTTGATATTAGGATAGAATACATCAAGGTTATCCTTGGAAGCAACTTCCTTTCTCGTTGGAAAATAGATTTATGAGTTATCGAAGAATTCACTGTATTTATAATATTTGGTAGTAAGGAGAATCCCTTATTTTTACCATTATATACATCAGATAAACTCTTTATTGGAGAATTATGCATGCAATAAAAGACTTGGGCTCACTTCTTCCATGACAAAAGGAAAAGACAGTTTATACCCCTACCATGGAAAATTAGGAATTGCCTTGTTTAACACATAAATCACCTTAATGAATTGGTGGGACATCATGAACAAATTGCTTTGAAGGAATAAAAATGTGTTGATGGTTTTAATCCATATAACAAATTCACTACACATATGCAGTTAGTTGGGTACTCTTCACACTTCATCAAAATTGAACAGTTTCAAGAGGGTGATGGAGATAACTTGGATCTCCAAGAATTAGTGGCATACCAAATTTCAAACAACACAGGAGAAGTAAATAGTACAAATGAAGGACATAAACAACATGGCAGAGAAACAACAAATCAAAACCCCAATTCTCCAACAAATATCAAAGAAGCACTCCATCAAGAATGAAGAGTATGACTAGTGGAATGGATACTAGAAAATATCAGTTGGAGGATACAATCATTTGTCATTTTGCATTTGTCTTCTCGGTATTTTGTGGGATTTAGGATGATTCTTGGTTCTCATTTTATCTTCCATTTATTTTCACTTTATGGTCCACGAGAACCCTATCCCAATCCTCTTTGAAGGAAGAATGCATTTTATTTTCTTTAAAGACATTTAACTTTGTATTTAAAGAATCATTATTATTTTTGAGACTCCAAGAGAGCACTTGGGATATTACATTACTGTAGTCTCAAAGACTTATAGCAGACTCTTGAGTTTCAAATGTTTTGTCTAACATAATCTTTTTGTTGCCTTATGGAATGATAATTTAAAGCTCTCTTTATTTGCGGTCCATTCTCTGTTCTCTTTATTTGTGGATAATGTTAAATGTTATGATGAATTCTATGATGGAAATATCAGTCCTTTATTTTCTATGTGCGTCTTATCTATTTATGTTGTGAATATTTTACATATGAGTTTCTTTTAAAAACACATGGTCCCCAATTCCAGGTGTTGTTTTTTCCTTGAATGTGAATGTAAATATTAAGTCTGGTCTTTTCTCAAACTTTGTTTTGTTTCATTTTATTTTCATGAGAATTATAAGAACAAGAGGAGTACCACCTCTCTAAAAATGAAGGGGAATTCATATCCTCGTGAGGTTGACCTTAATACCATAAAATAGTCTTTTAGATCAACATTTTGCCAACCATACTAGGGAGAGAAAAAGGTTGGTTTTCGCAGACCAAAATTTATGACTCAACCTAACCCAAATAAACTAAATATGCAAATTGGCCTTGGAAATCAACAAAGAATATTACACCAATTGTATAATGTGGAAATAACAACAACCAGGACTACAGAAAAATTAGAAAATTCTTGGGAAACCCTAGATCATGAAGAAGAAAGAGAGATCACAAGAAGACAAAGATAGAGGGTTGGAAATTGAGAAAAATCCTTGAAAAGTATAGAGGACCTGTTATCACTCCAGGAAACTCTTCTAGGTTGTATCTCAAAGATGCCTGGTAACTTAACCTTTTTGTAACTACTTTCTCAACAATGGGTGTGGGTTTGGATCAAGATGAATATCTTAAATCACTGGATTGTATCTTCAAGATAGTCTATCTATATTCATGCAATACAAGGCCTTCAAGAGCTATTATCAGATAGGTTTGTAAATCAAATGGATAAGAAAACCAATCAATTAACTAGAACATACATAGGCAATATATATGGTGGGTCAACAAACTAGCGAAGGATGCTTATGATTCTTGCATAACAGTCAAAAGTAAGATGACAGCTACCATGGGACCATTAAACATAGACAAAAGAATGATTTCAACTCATAGGCATAGACAAAGATGAAAGAGAATATGACAATAACAAATGAAAGAAGCTTGCAGGCTTAATAATTTAAACAAAGTGTCTCTTTACAATAACAGTGGATTATAGAACTCAAAATCAAACCTGTTTTTCATCAAATGTTTTGGGCTTTATAGCCCTTTACAAACAATTCCAAGATCCTAGATTACTGGATCGAATTTTTCCAAAAATAGAAAATCAATAACCGGACCAAGAAAGTAGATAAAGATCCTATAACCTAGGTCAATTCAAATTCTCTAATGATCTTTATGTTATTTAGATTCTTTGGCAAGTGTAGTGAGCCTTTCGAGGCTACTAGATCTCATGTGATATGGGAGGAGTCGAACATGACACCTGTTGACAGTCAAACAGTCTTGTATCCTTGAAAATAGCTAATCATTGTTTACCTTTCTATCTTGTAGAGCACCTCCAAAACCAAAACAAAATATTGATAAGGATGTCATTAATTATCTTCCATCGATTGGAACCATTTCTGAGGCTTTTGAACAAGGAAAACTTGGACCTGTGCGAAAACATTAATTTCCTACCTTATCAGTGCTTTTGGTAGTTAGAGTAGACAGAATTCGAGCCAATTAGCTACCAAAAGTTATGCTTTCGATGTCTAATGAACAATCGATATGTTCGCCTAAGCCACCAAAACCTGAGATTATCAAAATTTCAAAAATACCCTTGTCTAAGCTCAAAAACGCCTTAGGACATATCTTTTTAGGCTTCTACATCTTGCTCAAAAATTGTAGGGTTACTAGCTGCCTCTGGTTCATTGCACTGAACTGCCACCTCTACAAGGGTCTCAAGAGAAGCATGGGTCTGAGCCTGGTGTTTTGAAGACATAGTTTGTTTCCTCAAAGCCCTGACCTTTTTCTTCAAGCCCTGAGCTACTCTCCATAAGCTATTGTAGTCTTTTACAATCTTGGCCTTCTTTTTCTTCTCCTTTATGCTTTCATGGGCTAATCTTTCCAAGGATGAGTTGCTTTCTGCAAAGTTCTTTGACAGGGTTTCATACCTAGTTTTTATTACCCTTTCTAGCACTTCTTTCTCGGCTAACTTCTTCTTAAGATTCTTGATTTCCTTTGATTTACTATACTTCACTCGTTTGCTAGATGAGGCATCTACAATTTGTGGTTCTTATTCTTCTTGAGGTGTAGGTGATGGAAGGTTCTCATAACTTGTTGTGTATATATCCACAAAAACAAAATTTTCATGCCCTGTGATAACTGAATCCTTGTGCCCTGTTTCAATTTGGTGCTCTTCATCCTCCGAGTCTATGTAAGGAAGACTGAGAATGTTTTTTTTCACTGGGGATTATTTGGCCTTTTCTTCTTCACTGTTGAAATTTAATTTCTTCCTATTTTTTTCAATCTTAGAGGAAGGAGAGGGTTGATTGACTGGGGCTGGAGAGATAACTCTGCTCCTACTCTTTCCACTTCTGGGAATGGAAGAATTCTTGGAATGAGGACTCTTTTTTCCCTCTGGTTGAACCTCAGTCTGGAAATCATTCCAGAACAAGAAGTAATTCAACTCTTTGGCTCTTCTTTGCAATATCTCACAAACCAAAAGTTTGATCAGACTATGGTGGGATAATCTACCTGCAACTTGATTAGGCTTGGCCTTGACTTGATGAGCCATTTTGGATAAAATTTTGTGGAGAAAATAAGGTAGATTGAGTGGGTTTCTACCAGTCAAATGATTTATAAGTTTAAAATGGTAAATCATCACCCTGTTGTATCGCCCTTCACAAATTACATAAACCATTATGGATTTGAATAATTGTTTCCATTTCTCTTCAAGACACGGGAATGTCTTTCTTCCATATCAAACCCCTATGTTCTGGTTTCAAATAAGTTATGAATTCAACATTCTTAGTGAAAATAGTTTTAAACCATTTCTCTCCAGTCATGGGAAGCTCTTTCACTTCAACTATGAGGGCTTCATCTATCTCAAATTCAACCCGACCTATGATTGCCTTTTTTCCATCGAAATTGATGGAAAAGGCCTCTGCCACCTGCTGATGAGAAATCTGTAATTTTTTGCAAAAATTATAACGCCCTGCATCCCTTAACATTTGACATACCTCCAGGTGTGATTCCAGGTAACTGATGTCATTGATCTCTTTCCTCAGGGTTGGTGTTCCTTTATTCATTTTCCACAATGTTTCCGCACACCTGTGATCGAAGGATCAGATTTCGAGGGAGAGTTACACAGCGTAGAGTTAGAGAAAGTTGGCTCGGCTGCAATAGAAATGAGAAAACTAGGGTGAGATTTAGAACGTGGCACTGATTACAAGGGATGCGGAAGAACAGTTGGTGATTTGCAGCAGTCATGGTGGATAACTGTAATAATGGAGGGTACGTAATCACATGGCTTAATGATATAATGATCTGGAAAGATTCTCTTATATCACACAGAAATCAACTTCCGGTCATGAACGGTTCGTTCTCCTATCTTTTTAGCAGCTTATTGCAATCATAAAACGTCGAACTCGACGGTTGAAACGTGTGATAGGACGTGCTAACTCTTTCCCCGCTTCTGTGATTTCGATGGTTAAAATAGCCCTAGATTCCTTTGTGTAAGCTACCGAAAGCTAAGGCTTTCGGTGGCTAATGAACAATCGAAATGTTCGCCTAAGCCACCGAAACCTGATATTTGAATTAGATCAAATAAAAATTGAACAAATGTTTATTTAAACTTTATTACATCTGTAAAGCTTTTAGAAATGAGCTTTAAAATTTTTTAAAAGTACCTTTTTAAAAGACATCTTATCACCTAAAAAGAAAAATCTCAATAGATTTATTTGAGGAGATAACACTGGCTCCTATTGGGGGTGAAATCCTCCCTATGAGGTTTCAAGAACCACAGAACTAATTCCTTTCCTAAAAAAATGAAAATTCAAACCTATCTACTAGTGTTTCCATTGGGAATGAAGTTATTTTGAAAAAACAAAAGCTGAAAAAACAAAAATTACAATGACAAGGCTTTGAAGCCTTAGATAAAATAGAGTTTCAGAAAATGCCCATTGATTGGGCCACCAAACATTTCTTCACCTTCCAAACTTTGCAGAATGAAGGTGTTATTGTGTTGTACTTGAGTTATCATGAAAGGACCAGTCCACAAAGAGTCAAACTTGTCGTGCTTGCCTTTATCTTGTCTGAGGGCATCCCATTTCAGAACCCAGTCACCAACCCGAAAGTCATCCACCTTTGATTTTCTGTCAAAAGTATCCTTGATCCTCTTTTGATGAGCCTCCGATTTATCCAGCAGTTGTTCTCTAACCTGCTGCAACTCTACTAAGTCAAGCATTCTTCTTATCATATCATTTGATTCAGTTTGTTCCTCCTGAAAAAACTTAGCCACTGTTAAAACTAGTTGAATGGGGAAAATGGAATTAGTGCCATAAACCAGTTTGAAGGGAGAAGTTCCTATGGATTTCTTGTTAGTTACTATGTCTGCCCAAAGAGAAAACTTTAGTTTAGAATCCCAACTCTTTTGATTATCCTCCAACATCTTTCTGATGATTCTGATTAGACTCTTATTGGATGACTTAGCAAGGCCATTACCTTGAGGGTAGTAGGAAGTAGAGTGTACCAATTGAATGCCCATTGACTTACACATGTCAACCAATGCATCAGCTTTGAAAGATGTTGCATTATCTATCACTAGCCTTTTTGGGCAACCGAATCTGCTCAAGATGTTCTCATAAAGAAACTTCATGACAACTTGATGAGTGCCATTTCTAGTGGGGATTTCCTCTATCCACTTTGTGAAATAGTCAGTGGCTACCAAGATCCATTTATGTTGACCACTAGATGAAGGATTAATCTCGCCTATGAAATCTAAACCCCACTGTTGAAAAGGACCATTCACTACAATAAGTCTCAGGGGCAGAGATTTTAGTTGTTTTCTTGTGAATCTTTGACACTTATCACAAGATTTCACAAAGGTGAACACATCTGAAAAAAGAAAAGGCCAATAATACCTAGCCCTTAAAATATTATGAGTTGTGGTCTTCCAGTAATGATGGTGTCCACAAATACTTGAATGAAACTGAGGCATGACTTCAGTTGACTCTTCTTTTTCTAAACATCTTAGTAGTAAACCAGTAGGATCTTTCCAATACAAAAGATTATTATTAATGCAAAATTTTATTTCTTTGAGCTTAAGGGCTCGGGCTTGAGTCATGCTAAGTTCAGGAGAAACCTCCAACTTCTGCAAAAAATGAATAATACCTGAATACCACTCACATGAAGACAAATTCTTGACCACCTGATGGTTTCCATGTTGTCCTTCCGCTGCTACCCTTGTCTGCAAACTTGTTGAACTTTCCCCAATGAAATTTATGTCCAAAAGATCACAGTTCTCCTCTTTCAAAATCTTGGCAAGGCCTTGGCCTTTTACCAGCTTAGTGGGATTCACTTCTATGTCAAACTCAATCAGATTTGCAATCCATTTAGCTTTCTTTCCATCAATATCAGGTTAAGTCAAGACATCCTTCATAGAGGTTGACGGAACATAGGCGACAACCTTTGCATGGAGGATATAAATTCTGAAAGATTTTAATGACTTAATGAGAGCATAATCTTGTTTTTCTATAGGATCATACCTTAGTTCAACATCTATGAGTGCTTTGCTGAAAAAGGCCACTAGGTGATCAAGACTTTCATCATCTTTTTGTAACAAGACTGTTTCCACCGTGTCATAGGAAGCAAAAGAGAAAATATAGAAGTTCTTGGTGTAATCTGGACTGATTAGAGTGGGGGATTCCATGATAGCCTGTTTGATATCCTGAAATGAAATTCTTGCATTGTTTGTCCATTTTATCTCGGATCCCTTTTTTATCATAGAGGTTATGTATTTCACTAACTCAGCGAAATTAGGAATAAATCTTCTGACAAAATTTATCTTACAGAGTAGAGATTGGATATCCTTCTTTGACCTTGGTATGGACAACCTTTGAATTGCTTCCACCCAAGCTAGATCAATTTTCACTCCTTCTATTGAAACAATGTGGCCTAGGAGCTTACCCTTCTTGAGAGCAAATTGAGATTTTTTGGGGTTTAGCGAAATCTCGAACTGTCTGCATTTCAAAAATACTCTTTTCAGATGCTTCACATGCTCTTCATGACTGCTATAATAAACTGTGATATCATCAAGATAGATGAGGACAAACTTGTCCGTCTCTCCCACGAAATCTATGTCCATGGCCCTCTGAAAAGTGGCCCCAACATTCATTAGCCCCAATGGCATCTTGGTGTACATGAAGGTACCCCAAGGAGTAGTAAGGACATTTTTTTCTTGGTCGTCAGGATGTACAAAAACCTGGTTATAGCCTGAGAAGCCATCTAGGAAAGACATGACAATGGCCCCTGAAATTCTTTGCAGCAAGTGTTCCATCTTGGGTAGGGGATAGTTGTCTTTCTTTGAGCATTTATTTAGGTTTCTAAAATCAATGCATAACCTAATCTCACCATTTTTCTTTCTCACTATTACTAGATTTGCAATCCATTTAGAGTATCTTAAAGGAATTATAATTTTGGCGTCAAGGAGCTTTTTGATTTCTTTCTCAATTACAGGCAATAGGAGAGGATTGATAGGTCTCAGTTTTTGTTTGAAAGGGATGGTGTCTTTCTCAAGGGGAAACTTATGTTGAATGACCTCAGGATCATAGGTTTCCAGATCACTATATTTCTAGGAAAAAACATCAGTAAATTCCTTCATAATGCTGCAATATTCAGACCTCTGATCAGCGGTTAGTTCAGCAGACAGATTTATGAATTTAGGATGATTTTGGCTTCCTATATTGTTCTCATGGATAGCAGGATCCTTCTCCTTCTTATCAGGTTTGTAGGGGACATCGTTTTGGTCGAAAATCTTCTCAAGAGGCACCAAACCACGAGGTATATAATTGTTCGGTAGTTGAACGATATCATGTTGACCCATTTTTCATTTTAGCTTAGGCTTCTTGGATTCCTCTACATTTTGATTTTTCTGGTCAATATGCATATCAGAAAATTCATCTACCACCTGGAGAAATCTACTAAGCTCATCATCATCTTCAAAGACTTTCCAATATTTGATATTGTCGGGTAGGGATGGTATATATTTGACTTGGATTTCATAATTCAGTCTGGGAGGCATGGGAGGAATGAACATACTGGCTGAGACAACAAGGGAATCAGTAAGATGATTCATATCTCTGGGTATATAAGAAATGTCAAAAATGGAAAAAGAGTCCCTGATTTTCCATACCTCATCCCTGTAGGCTTTCAATCTGACATGTTTTGCTTGAAAAGTACTATTCACTTGATGTATGATGAGATCCGCATCTTCAAACACTTTTCGTCCTTTGATTCCCATATCCTTGGCAGAATTTAATCCCAATAGCAAAGCCTCATACTCTGATATATTATTAGTAGTTTTGAAATAAAGTTTAAAAGACAAATGAATAGCCTCTTTTAAAGGAGAAATCAAAACTACATCTGCACCTGTTGAGTCTTTGGTACTGGCACCATCAAAGAACATGGTCCACATGAGAGTGCTCTCTCCATCAGTCTACTAATAAGTAGGCTTTGTGAGCTCAAAATGAGCTGGCTGGGAAGCATCTATTTGCAGAATGCATGATCCAAAGTCTGTGTCTAAAGCATAAATGGGATGGTTTACGGAATTTTCCCCATCACTAATGATGTAGGCAAGATGATTTTCTCTGTAAAGTCTCTTTAGCTCTCCTCTAAACACCAGGATTGTGGCATACGAAATATCCATCTCCAAGGTACCCCCTAGCCTTTTACTCCATGAACGCGACAAGAGGAGGCCGAACTTGGGTGGGATATCAGCCACTACAACATCCATTACCATGTTTCTCATTGGCAGCTAGGCAAGGTTTATGACAAGGTATTTTATGAGGCCGAGGCATCTGACTTTCCTAGATTCAAAAGAGAAGAGATCATGGTAATATTTTGTGATGTCAAGCCCAAGTTCATCCATCACTGCTTTAGTCATAATATTGTGTGATGCTCCCAAGTCAAGCAAGCAGTTGTGAAGGATCTTGTCATGGATATTTAGGGATATGTAGAAGGGTGGAATGGAGTCATCTTAGTATTCTACCATAGGTCCTATAGTCACTGTGGGCTTGTCATATTGAAGGTTTACATAATAAGAAACTAGAGGAGACTTTGGTTGAAGGGACTTCAGGATAGCAGACTTGAATATATCATTCTTCATAAGTTCAGTCAATGGCATAGGTATTTTCACCTTCTGAATTTATGATTCGAAATTAAATGAGTATGATATTCTATCGGAAGGTTTTACCTCGTTAGGAGGGGCTCTGAGGGAGACTTGTTCTTTGGCTTGGGGCTGCAATTGCTTCTACTGTTGTTTTGCAAGAGTGGAGGTCTTCTTTACATAAGCAGTAGGTTTCTTGGCAGCAACATCTTTCTTTTTTTCGGGAGAAACAAGTAATGGCTTTGGAACGATAGTCTTAGATCTTAAATTGTAACTTGGATGATCATCTGTCTGATAAAAATATTCTTCAATGCTTTCCTCATGAATCTACACATCCATCTGGGCCTCCTCATAATCTATTTGTGTCAAAAAGGAGGAATCATTTTTGTCCCCAAAGCAATTGATGTCATCTTCTTCTTCAACTTCGTCATGAGATAGCTCATGTTCTTATTCTAGCATTGCATTTTGGAAGGGGGCCCTGATCCTTTGGTCATCAGCTGCATTCGTGTCTCTTTGAAGGATCTGGACCTACTGGTTGTTCCTTCTGTAAGGGAATGCATTGGGATTCCTGGGAGCATAAGCATTAGGCTCTTTACTTCTTGTTGGTTGCTGACTCTGAATTTTCAGTTTTGACATTTTCGAGGTCAAGCTATCCAACATCTTGGCCATCTTTTCCATTTTGGTATTTGAAGAAGAAGGAGGATCAGCAAACGAATTCTTTCCCTCAAATTTTCCTTTAAGTTTATGAGATGCCATAATGTTATGTTCAACCTCAAGAGCAACATCTTGCATTAAAGCGAGTGTGGTTGACCTTCTTTCTCTAAGGATTAAGCAAAATTCTGGATCAAAGGCAGAAGAGTAAGTGATCTTTGTTGATGCATCAGTTGGCTTGATATCTGCAGGAATCTTTCCAGACATCTTATTAAATCTTTTGGTGAAGTTTGAAATAGACTCCCCATTTTCTCTTCTTAGATTTATGAATTCAGAAATATAATACAAGAGATCTCTTCTTTCTCTCCAATGTTTCAAAAACACCTCGTCTAACTTCTCAATGCATGCCACTGAATTTTCTAGCAATTCCTTGAACCACTTCCTGGCTTGGCCATCTAAGCTCTACAACAAAATTATGGTCCAAACATCTTCCTCCAAAATGTTAATGTTCTTAGCATAAGCATAGAAAGATTCTATATGTTCTTCAGCAGTATAATCCCCAGATCCAGTAAACTTTAGCATATATTTCTGATAATCTCCTGTCGGCATGGTTGATAAAGGATTGGGCAACACAAGAGGGGCATACCTATTGGCTAAGATTTGTTCCATTTTTATCAAAGGGGCAGCCATGGCAATCTTGGGGGTTGATGCAGAGGAAGAATTTTTTGTAGATGATGGCTGAGATGGGATATGTGAGACTATGGACAATGGTGGTCTTACTTCACTGAGGAATGAAGGAGAAGCACTGGTAGGATGACTACCCTAGAAAATGTTTCTTAAATAAGGTGGAAAGTAAGAAGCTCTGTAAAACTGACCAAGCAGTAAGGCCAAGTTTTCTTCACCCTTAGAGGAAAGATCTTGTAAAATATCTTCAAGAATGGGCAGACTGGTATGAGTATTCAAAAAACTCTCTATAGGCTTAGTTGGTGAAGAATTCAAAGAAGAGGAAGATTCCTTTTCTTGGAGGGATTCTACAACTTATTCTCTTAAGTTGGATATAGTAACATGCTCAGAAATAGAATCTATAACATCATAGGAAATTGAAGGCTCATCACCCTTCAAGATTTCTGACATAATCTCAATTTTCTGAGAACTAGAAGTTTTAGCAGAAGGGGATTCGACAAGAGGTTCTCTAGATACAAAAGAAGAAGTATTTCTTGAAATACTTGGATCAGATGCTCTTGCAGATCTAGAAGTTTTTCTTTGCAAAGCTTTTCCACTTCTGATGATCTTCTCAGGATCTGGAACTGGTGCTGTCAATGGTCTTTCTTGGTTTTCCCTGGTATGAGCCCTTCTCGGAGCCACTTCAGTCCAATGGAGTCGTCGGATAGATGGTTACAACCTGAAATGTGTCCAAACTTTGTCTATCATCAAAGTTGGATATTGTCGTCTCCCAAGGAAGCTGAGCTTCAGTCTCCTCTCCCCGGAAATGGCGCCAATTTGTTATCACTCAGGGAAACTCTCCTAGGCTGTATCTCAGACATGCCTGGTAACTTAACCTTTTTATAACTATTTTCTCAATAATGGGTGTGGGTTTGGATCAAGATGAATATCTTAAATCACTGGATTGTATCTTCAATACAATCTAGCTATATTCATGCAATACAAGGCCTTCAAGAGCTATTATCAGATAGGTTTGTAAATCAAATGGATAAGAAAACCAATCAATTAACCAGAACATACATATGAAATATATATGATGGGTCAACAAACTAGCAAAGGATGCTTATGATTCTTGCTTAACAGTCAAAAGTAAGATGAAAGTTACCATGGGACCATTAAACATAGACAAAAGAATGATTTCAACTCATAGGCATAGACAAAGATGAAAGAGAGTCTGACAATAACAAATGAAAAAAGCTTACAGGCTTAATATATTAAAGAAAGTGTGTCTTTACAATAATAGTGGATTATAGAACTCAAAATCGAACCTGTTTTTCATCAAATGTTTTGGGCTTTATAACCCTTTACAAACAGTTCCAAGATCCTAGATTACTAGATCAAATTTTGCCAAAAATAGAAAATCAATAACTGGCCCAAGAAAGTAGATAAAGATCCTATAACCTAGGTCAATTCAAATTCTCAAATGATATTTATGTTCTTTAGATTCTTTGGTAGGTGTAGTGAGCCTTCTGAGGCTATTGGATCTCATGTGATATGGGAGGAGTCAAACATGACACCTGTTGACAGTCAAATAGACTTGTATCCTTGAAAATAGCTAACCGTTGTTTACCTTTATTTCTTGTAGAGCACCTCCAAAACCAAAAATAAATCTTGATAAGGATGTCATTAATCATCTTCCATTGATTGGAACCATTTCTGAGGCTTTTGAACAAGGAAAACTTGGACCTGTAAGAAAACATTAATTTCCTGCCTTATTAGTGCTTTCGGTAGTTAGAGTAGATAGAATTCAGGCCAATTAGCTACCGAAAGTTCTTCTTTCAGTGGCTAATGAACAATTGATATGTTCACCTAAGCCACCAAAACCTGAGATTATCAAAATTTCAAAAATACCCTTGTCTTAGCTCAAAAACGCCTTAGGACAGATCTCTTTAGGCTTCTACATCTTGTTCAACAATTGTAGGGTTATTGGCTGCCTCTGGTTCATTGCACTGAACTGCCACCTCTGCAAGGGTCTCAAGAGAATGAGGAATCTTTTTTCCCTCTTGGTTAACCTCGATCTGGAAATCATTCCAGAACAAGAAGTAATTCCACTCTTTGCCTCTTCTTTACAACAACTCACAAACCAAAAGTTTGATCAGACTATGGTGGGATAATCTACCTGTAACTTTATTAGGCTTGGCCTTGACTTGATGAGCCATTTTGGATAAACTTCTATGGAGAAAATAGGGCATATTGAGTGGGTTTCTACCAATCAAATGATTTATAAGTTTAAAATGGTAAATCATCACCCTGTTGTATCGCCCTTCACAAGTTACATAAATCATTATGGATTTTAATAACTGTTTCCATTTCTCTTCAAGGAAAGACATAGGAATGTCTTTCTTCCATATCAAACCCCTATGTTCTAGTTTGATATAAGTCTTGAATTCAACATTCTTAGTGACAGTAGTTTTAAACCATTTCTCTCCAGTCATGGGAAGCTCTGTCACTTCAACTATGAGGGCTTCATCTATCTTGAATTCATCCCAACCTATGATTGCCTTCTTTCCATCGAAATTGAGGGCAAAGGCCTCTGCCACCTGCTAATGAGAACTCTGTAATTTTTTGCAAAAATTATAACACACTGCATCCCTGAAAATTTGACATACCTCTGGGTGTGATTCTAGGTAATTGATGTCGTCGATCTCTTTCCTCAGGGTTGACATTCCTTTCTTCATTTGCCACAATGTTTCCACACACATGTGATCGAAGGAGCAGATTTCGGGGGAGAGTTACATAGCGTAGAGTTAGAGAAAGTTGGATCGGCTGCAATAGAAATGAGAAAATTGGGGTGAGCTTTAGAACGTGACACTAATTATAAGGGATGCAGCAGAACGGTTGGTGATTTGCAGTAGTCATGGTGGATAACTATAATAATGGAGGGTATGTAAGAACATGGCTTAATGATATAATGATGTGGAAAGATTCGCTTATATCACACAAAGATCAGCTTCTGGTCATGAACGGTTCGTTCTCCTGTCTTTTCGGCGGCTTATTACAATCATGAAACGTCGAACCCGATGATTGTAACATGTGATAGAACGTGCTGACTCTTTCCCCGCTTCTGTGATTTTGGTGGTTAAAATATCCCTGGATTCCTTTGTTTAAGCTACCGAAAGCTAAAGCTTTCAGTGGCTAATGAACAATCAAAATGTTCGCCTAAGCCACCAAAACCTGAGATTTTGAATTAGATCAAATAAAAACTGAACAAACATTTATTTAAACTTTATTTCATGCGTAAAGCTTTTAGAAATGAGCTTTAAAAAATTTTAAAAGTACCTTTTTAAAAGACATCCTATCACCTAAAAAGAAAAATCTCAATTGATTTATTTGAGGAGATAATAGGACCAATAATAAGAAGTAGAATAAAACAACTTTGAAATATTGAAGTTGGAGAAAGTTATGAAGTTGAGGCGAGAGAAATTCAAGAGATGGGTGACAGAGAGAAAGAAGAAATGAAATTATTGAAAAATTGAGAAGAAATGATCTAGGAGGATGTAGAAGGCCAAAAAATCAAAGTGTTTGGAATCCAATGAAAATTGATCCAAGTCGAATAACTCGTCGCAATATTTCCAATGACACAAGTGGCTCATCAAACAGAGTTAGAATGAAGAATTTATGGCCAATAAAATATGTGGTCAACCTAGTCAAAGTCAAAGGGTGACATCAGTGTATGTACAAATGACTGTATAGGGTGATGTCATCATGTTGATGTGGTACTGTTAAGCCCTAATATTGGCTCATTAGCCCTTAATTGGGGAATATTACATTAGTAATGTTATTTTATTTATGTCAGCTTTATTCCATTAGTTGTAATTATACCTCCTAGTCTCCTATATATACCAAGGAGACAGTTTCATTTGGAATCATCTTGTACTTGAACATTTAAGTGGGGTAAAAGGAGGTTTCCCCCTCGAAGAGGCTTATTATTTGAAATTATCTCTTTTTCAAGGCATTGAGTAATTTTTATGAGGTTTTTCTATGATATATTGATATTTGGTTGTTAACATATGGTATCAGAGCTCAAGGTCTTGGGGTTTTGTTGCTACATCTGAGACACCTTGTAAGTTTTTCTATAACTTTTTTTCTACAGCGTTTCAGAAGGAACGGCTTGGAGGATATTTATTAGACAAATCAAGGTACGTTGGGTTAAAATTTCATCTCCTGATGCCTTATACTTTCGGAGATACATCCTATACAAGATAGGGTTATGGAATCATCTTGAAATGAGTCATTGAGGAATTTTTGCTATAAAAACTTTTCTGTAACATTTCAGACCCTGAACTCTCAAGGATATTCATATAAATTAGTAAGGTATTTGTGGTAAAACTTTTAGCTTCTGGGTCATCTTAAATTTGTAGATACACCCTGTGTAAGATAGGGTATCTGACTAGTCTCAAGAAGGTGTTCCAGGTAAAACAATAATAACTTCTTCCTAGAGTATCCAAAATGAGTGGGACTAGTTTC
>ML783214.1:292589-322873 GCA_009831015.1 Picea engelmannii | reverse complement strand
GGAAAGTGAAGAACATAAATGTGATTAGGATCAAAATCCTTGATCATGGATCTGCTTCGAGAGTCTTCATGACCATCGGATCAAATTAAGTGAAGGATAGGATAAACGGGGCACAAGGTTTGAGAATTTGATTTTCTGAATCTCCGTCAGTCGTCGGATCAAATTAAGTGGAAGGATAGGATAAGTAAAGATGGAGAGTCGTTGGATTTAATCCAAGGCAAAGATACATCACAGATAGATCAATCCGTTGATATAAGATATTGATCAAACAAACATCATTCATTTCGGGTCTAAATATGTGAGGAGGTTACGCTCTAGAAAAATCTCACTTCAAGATTTTTCAATTTGAGATTTGAAATTCCCGAAGTCTGAAGAGTTGGAGACCCATAGTAAATTTTAACCATTAGATCTAGAGGGATATGTGGCAATGGATTGTGAGCTCCAAAGAAATCACTTCAAGAGTTTTAGTTTGAGATTTGAAATACCCGAAACTCGGAGAGCTAGAGAGCCGAAACAAATTCTCAACCGTCGGATCATCTGAAGAATATCTCAAGCATCAGATCATCTGAAATGAATAAGGACCATCAGATCTGGAGAATATTATTCTGACCATTAGATCAAGGAGATGAATATGTGTCACATCAGGTGACCACATTAGCAGACCACCTCAGCAAGGATATGTGGCAAACCTCGTCAACAAGGACACGTGGTAACCACTCGACCCGTGCCAAGTCAACAGATGATGTGTGTAATGTTATGTCACTCGAGAGGTTTTACTTCGGGATTTTTACCACCAATAGATGCCCTAAGTTTTGAAGTCCCGAATGCCAAAGTCTCGAAGTGGATACGAGTTGTCTGATCTGAAGATCACTTCAGGTTCATTCTCAACCATTGATCTAGTACAGTGGAAGGATAGTGTAAGTGGAAGTGTTAACCAACATCAAGCAGTCTCCACCGCATATGACTTATTTAGCAGGTGACCACTCCGTAGAAGAAAGAAGTAGCGATTAGCCTAAAGTCCCGAAGGGCTAAAGTCACTTATGATCGTTAATCGTGCAGGAAGGTACATGTCAATAGATCATTGACTCCAGGCCATGAAACTACTCTGGGAAAATATGGAAAGGTTTGAAATTGTCAAAGGCTAAAGTCCCATAGCAGAGGACAGTCATTGGATTAAGGAGGACAGGTGTTTGCAGATCATCAACTCTGGAAGATTGATGTACGGAGGAAATCAGGGATTCAGATTTGAAACTCTTGAAGCCCAGATCATGAAATAAATCGTAGTTGTTGATTTGGAAGGGATCTACGTGTCGACATATCGTGGAGATCTAGGATCATGCGTGGAAGGAGGAAAGGAAGTAAGATAGTAGTTATTGATCGAGTGGCATCACCAAGGGATTGGAGATCAACGGTCATGCTCACTTGTGGGGCCAGAACATGCTCGGGTCTTAATTTTTCTTGAGCGGGCCGCAATCAAAACCATGGTATCGCCAAAGGCATACATGGAGCTCTGTAGTGAATTGCAGGGAGAAAAGCGGGTTTCCCTCAAACCACCTTTGGCCACGCCTGCAATCGTGTGGTCATGTGACATCATCACCCAAGGTCATATCAAAAAAATGATCTAACACTCGCTAGAACAAGATCACGAAGTGCTTTTTGAATAGGCGTGTGGTCATGTAAAGGAAGCGGCTTAGGACTGATTTACCTACAGCGAATAAAATGACTGATTGTAAATGCTAGTGAGGAAAAGGAATCTCAGGATAATGGGCATTGATGATAAATAGATAGTGAGTAACCACCAGTAAAGGGGAAGAATTGTGATGAGGACCTGGGAGAGAACTGGGAGAAAATATCACATGCAGAAAATAGAAGAGGATATATAGAATTGAGATGCAGTACAGAGATGTTGTGGCGAAGAGTTGCAAGGATTATCTGATAGAGGACTTGGCGTGATAAAGACATCCAAAGAATGTGTTTTTAGGGAACTGATGGATGAGAATAGAAGGTGGTAGTAAGCAACAGAAAAGGATCAGAGAAGAGGTGTAGCGTAAAGGAATATATTTTATGCACAGAGCATAAAATGCAAAAGAAAAACTAAACAGAGGTGAAGTACGCAGGTGGAAAAGGAGAAGAGCGTAGAAGTAGAAAGAGGCAGAAGCCGAACATAGTATAGAAGCTGAAGAAGGATGAGTAGACATGGAGTTGTAACAGACCATATCAGATACAAAGAAAGTAAGTAAATTTTTGTAAGTTTCAATCAGGGTGGTAGGGTGGTGCTAGGGAGGATTGTAGTCCTCTAAATTCTAGTTGGTGCTAGAAGATATTTTGGGAGTTGGTGCTTCCATCTAGTGGGTGCTAGAGAAACCTGGGAGTTGGTGCTTCCATCTAGTTGGTGCTAGATAAATTTGAGAGTTGGTTCTCTCTGCAAGTTATAACTTGCTATCATAGTTTGTAGCCTCATATTTGAGTTGGAGCTCAAAGATTGTGATGTACATGAAAGTTGGAGCTTAATTGACATCTGAAGAAGAAGAGGTTTTCACCCTTTATGGGTTTCCTCATGAAAATCGATGTCTCTGTGTATTCTGTGTGATTGATCAAATATTCTATATATATGCATGTTAAGTTATCAACAACACATTAAATAATAATTTAGAAGGAATAAAAAATAACAAGAAAAGTTTCAAGCTTATTTACATAACTGATTCACCACCCCCCCCCTCTCAGTTATATTTCCAACAGAGTATATGGAATATCATTGAATCCAAATAAATGTTTATTTGATGTAATAAAAGGAAAGTCATTAGGCCATGTTGTAAGAAAGGAAGGAGTATACATTGATCTTGAAAGAATCAAAGCAATAAACGATCTCAACCCCTCAACCTCGAAAAAGGGAGTGCAATATGTCTTTGGAAATATCAATTTTGTAAGATGATTTGTTCCTAATTATACTTCCATTATTAAACCCATCAACAAGTTTCTAAAGAAAGATCAAGAATTTGAATGGACACCAAAAATTCAAAAATCATTTACATAAATTAAACTTTCCATTACTACCACCCCGATCCTTGTAAGTCCTGATTTTGACAAAGAATTCATATTGTATTAATTTTCCTCATATGAAACCATCGCTTTGATTCTTACCTAGAAAAACCATAAGCAAGAGGAGTTACCAATTGATTTTATGAGTAAAACATTTCATGTTTATGAATTGAATTTTTCACGTGTTGAAAAACAAGCCCTTTCACTTGTGAAAGAAATTGCCCATTTCAGAACATACATTCTTTCAAATCATGTTATTTCTTATGTTTCACATTCATCGGTTAAGATGATTTTTAAACAACAACTCAAAGAAGGAACATGGGCTAATTGGTTGGCCAAGCTTCAATAATATGACATAGAGATTAAACCATTAAAGGTTGTCAGAGGACAAGGTTTATGTGAATTCATGACATGAATTGAAGCTGTAAATACTTATTCTTCTGATGGATTTAACATTGTAGCTAAAGAAACAAGTTTGGAGAACTTTGAATAGTATAAGAATATTATCTTTTATTTGAAATCATGCCAATTTCCTCCAGAAATGTCTTCGAAGGAAATAAGAACTTTGAAAATGAAAACAAATAGTTATGTTCTAGTGTCCAAAGTATTGTTCAGGCAAACTTTTGATGGTATACTATTAAGATGTTTGGATCACATCAGAGCTATGAAAATAATTCAAGAGTCCCGCAAGGGAATTTGTGGGGGACATTTTTCACTAGTGGTGAAATCTCATTAAATCATTCGAGTTGGCTTCTATTTTCCAACGATATTTAAAGACTCTTATGAATTCATTCAAAAATGCATTATGTGTCCAAAAATTTCAAGAAAAATTAAAAGGGGTTATTCCCTTACAAACATCTATGGTAGAGAAACCATTTATTCAATGGGTTTTAGATGTGATTAGTCCAATGAATCCGAAATATAGAAAAGGACACTCATATATTTTGACAACAACTGATTATTTTGCAAAATGGCAAGAAGCGACAGCTTTAAGAAGTGGAAATTCTGACCAGTTGATCCACTTTCTCAAAGAAAACATATTATCAAGATTTTGTGTGCCAAAAAAATTCATAACCGACAATGGTTCAATATTTATTGGATCTAAATTCACAAATTTGTGTGGTGAATATGGAATAATCATGGGTCAATATTCCAATTACTACCCTCAAGGAAATGGTATGGAAAAATCAACAAACAAGACATTGATTTAGATTATCAAGAAAACTATTGAGGCTAACCAAAAGAATTGACATAATAAATTGATAGACGCACTTTGGGAAATTTGAATTACTCCAAAAAAGGGAACTAGACATTCTCCTCTTGATTTGGTATATGGGAAAGAAGCAATAGTACCCTTGCACATGGAACTAGATGCATTAACATTGGTCGTTAATGACGAAGATGATAAACAAATGTTGGAATGTGTGTTGTCATTGATGTCAAATGAAGAAATCCTTGGATGTCATTGATGTCACAAACAGGGGGAGAGTGACCATTTTCAATGATGAAGGTAGGAAGACTATGATGTGAGGTCCAAGGATCGAATTTGAACCATACATGACTTAGAGGAAGACAAAGGAAGATTTTTGTTGCAAATCAAAAAAAAAAAATGAGTCGACAAGGTTCTTGTGCATCTATAGATCTCTGCTATGATGCTCGATGACCAAGTTGCATAGGATCAAAGGAAGATTTGGATAGCACTGATTAAATTGTAGAGAAGGTTCTATGAAAAGAGAAAGTGTGAGTTGTTGATCGTTGATCATTCAACAAGATCAATGATCCAGATGTGAATATAATGAAGCAAAGGAAAAAGGTGATATCCCACATGCATAAAATAAATAGACTTCGATGAGATTATAATGAAAGAGTGAAGGCTCTTAGTTTGAATGTAAATGGGAGAGCCATGGAACCATGCAAAATGAGCTAAATTTTAGTGCCAAAATTTTCGTTTGTATTTTAATAATGGATGACAGAGATTAAATCTTAGATACAGAACTAACCAGATCCATGTCTAGAAGACGTCCTGAGTTTAGAATCTGATGCGATGGTGAAACGATTTTGGAGTTGATTTTTCACAGTATTTATCTTAGGTCATATTGAGACACTCTGATGGAAGAGGCTCTAAATCAACAAGGACCATTGATCTATCATATAAATAACGAATAAATATGAACTGTTGACTGGATGGGAAGGACTCTTAATGATGGTGAGCCAACCTAGTCCCATGTCATGTCCACATCAGTGAGACGACATGCAACACCCGTAGAAGGGTCCATGACAGGCTTATGTAAGCAAGCCATGAGATAAAAAATGTGTAACACACTGTAGAAAACTATGTGTCAAAGTACCAAGTAAGCATGGTGTACAAACAAGAGCCAAAAGTTATGATGACATCAGTATGAGGTCAACTTCCAAGTCAATTCCACATGTAGTAGAATGACTAATCCGTGTGTCATCAAGTACATAGTCGTAGATCCCTTGAAAGGTTTGGTTAGAGAAGATCATGACCATTGATTTATTGGAGCCATAGCGAAGAGATATGAACTGTCAATTGAAGTGAGATGGTCAAAGTGAAAAAATTCACCTTTTTATTTACACTCCAAAGTAGGAGTATTGAAGAATATTCCATTCTTGGTCTTTATTTGAGTGTCAAAAGATTAGAAGTGTGGATGGTCATCCAATACATGTGGAAGGAGTCCACGTCGAGGACACATTAATGCCAAGTTAGCACATCAATAGATAAAATAAAGAGGAAGGGATGATTATGTGGAAGGAATCCATGTGGAGGACACGTCAGTTCCATGTCAGCACCACATCAGATACACATGTCATACTTTGCACAATTCCATGCATACCGGGACAGTGCCATGGAATCATATAAGAAGGGTATTGAAGAATATTCCCTTCCTTAGGAAAAGTGTTATCCTGAGAAAATGAGCAATCTGGACTATTGGTCAGAGTGTGAACACATTGCAATGACAACTGTAGATCATGAATGATCGATGGTGGAGAGTGTCCAAACTTTCAGAGTCTAAAATGATTCCAGATCAAGGTTGGAGACTGAAATGGTTGAGGAATGATCAACGATGGATATTTGATGATGACAGATGGTGGAGATGAAGCCTCCAATCAAGTCAACGAAAATCATTGATCAATGATCCGACGGTTGAGGTAGTTTTGAGTGTTTCAAACTCCCTATGGTTCCGATAAACATGATTGCATATCGACGGTGGAGATTGAATGAAAATATGGATCCAACGGTGACTGAGTGATGAGTTCCAAAGGGTTCGATATCCTGGTAGTTTAGATGTTATGGATGTTATATATTACGATCACGCTCTAATCAAGAGATGACCAAGTGTGCATGTGTGTCGAGGACATTGTTTAGAGTTTTAGATCATATCAACGCTTAAGATCAAATGAATAAATGATCGAACGGTTATTGTGCATTGAGATTTTGTTGAGTGTTTCAGCACCTCGGTGGTCCTAATATGAAAGAATAAATAGAAGGTTATGATCAAATGAAGGACAGATTGGATGTTTGTTGTACATTGAAGTGTTGTAGAGTGTATTGGTACCTCGATGAATGCGATTGTAAATCAATGGAAAATATTGAATCTAGGATGAGATCTGATGGTTGTTGAGCGTCAAAATTGTGTTATGTGGTCTATGAGAAGATTACATGAAATGAAAAGTGTTAGGGACCATCTTTTAGGAAGAGGCAAGCGACTCAGAGCCAAATTGATGAGAACGACTTTGTATGTGGAAAAATGATTGAGTACATGAGCTATATAAATAATGATCCCTTGATAGATCTAGTGGAAGAGTGTGATAGATGGAGTATGAAGAATTGAGGCTCTAAGGTTCATACGTGAGCATGGAAGCAATGAATATGTTCTAAGGTTTGATGGCATAGAGAATGAAGCATGTTGGAGAGGTATTATGAAGAGACTACTATTTACAAATCTTTTCAAGGTGGCATGGTGGAGCAAGGAAGGGGATTGTTGTCTCCTACAGGTTGGTTCATGTGAACATTAATTATGTGGGTCGGTGCCCATTGGATGAGTTGGTGCTTAGCAAGGGGATCGGTGTCCCATGCGGGTTGGTGCCTCAAAAATTATTGCATATTGGTGTCTGTTGTAAGTTGGTGCTTACAATTTTTTATAAATAAAGTTTTATGGTTTTATCCCATTTGGGTTTCCACTGTAAATCTCAATGTATTGTGTATTATATGATTTAACTATTCATCATTGACTACTGGTGAATAAAAAAATTTGATTAAAAATCATGTTTGGTAAAAATTATTGTGTAATACTTATTCACCCCCCTCTTAGTAATCCAACAATTGGTTTCAGAGAAGGGTCCTTTAAGAACAACCTAATAGCTGGAAGATGAATCCTCACAATGGAGGGACAGGAATGGTTCTCCACAAACAAAATCCCAATATTTGATGGATCAAAATATGTCTTCTTGAAAATAAGAATGAAATTATTTATGTGTCTCTCAAACATGATGTGTGGTATTCAGTAGTAAATGGTTACAAATCTCCAAACACTCCTCCAACTGATATGACTGAAATTAGGCTCAGTAACAATAATTCCAGGGCCAGGAATGCCATTCTTTGTGGATTGAAAAAATCAGTATATACCAAGTCAGGTAATTTTCCTCAGCTAAAGAGATCTGGGAAAAACTACAAATGATTTATGAAGGAGATGAGAAGGTTAAGAGAGAAAAGTTACAAGTCTGTAAAGGACAATTTGAGACTCTCAAAATGAATGAAGAAGATAAAATTGCAACCTATCTTCTTCATGTGAATGAGGTTGTCAAATCCATCAAAATATTAGAAGAATATGTTGAAGAAGTTATTGTTGTACAGTAGGTACTTAGGTCACTTCCCTCAAGATTCAATCCCAAAATATCAATTATTGAAGAAATGAATGATTTGGACAGACTAATAGTGGATGAGTTGCATGGAACACTAACTCATATGAAATGAGAATAGAACATGATAACCCACCAAGAACATCAAGGAAGAAACCTTTAAAGCATCAAAGAGGACAGAGTGCAAGAAAAGTGATTTCTCAAACAACGAATTGGTTGAGGAAGAAGCAAACTTTGTCACGAAGCTCAAAAATAGATACAAAGGTAAGCTCCCTTTCAAATGTTTTAATTGTGGAAAAATAAGACACTTTGCTCATAAATGTCCTTATGCAAATACCAATGTGAAAGAAGAATTGAATTTCAAGGAAAATAACAAAAGGAAGGATGAAAGGAAGAAAAATCCTTACAGACAAAGGAAGAATCTATATACCAATGCAGAAAACAACTCATTAGATGATAGTGAAAGTGAAGCAAACGCGGTTATCTTTATGGGTCTGGAAACCCAAACAAATGAAGATACAAACTCAATAGAAGAAAAAAAATGTGTTAAAGATGGAGAATTAAATCTTGAAGTAGAACTCATTAGTGTCCTAGAAGAAAAATACAAACTTAAGGACAAGAATAGAAAGCAAAGGTGGGAACTACAAAAATATAAAGATAAGGAATATGATGATAAGGAAACAAAGAAGATAATAATTACCTTAAAGGTTCGAGTGGAATAAGAAAAGAAGATTGAAGAATTTATAAAGGCACAACTAAAATAAAAGGAAGATATATGCAACACTCTTGAATCTGAAATAATCCACCTGATAAAGAAGTTGGAGAAATTAGCAAGAATCTCTATAGTTTTAGATGAAATACTAAATCATCAAAGAGCACCATTTGACATAACGAGTCTTGGCTACAGTAACATGAAGGAATTTTTCAATGAAGAAGCATCAACATATCCAAAACAACCAAGAGAAGAAATAACCAATAGCTATGCTGCCACTCTCATAAATCTAATCAAAATTTAAGACCACTGAAAGGAATAACGATATTATCCACAAGGGAGAAATTTTACTCACAAAGACCGAATCTAGAAAACTATCCCATCAAGATGGAATCACTCAACCAGGTATCAAAACTCTTTCTATGTTTATTGTTATTCTTGTAATGGCTTTGGTCATAAAGAAATATATTGTACAACAAATATAAGAATAAATTACACAAGGAATAACTACCAGGATACTCAAGGATTATCAAGGAGAAATTGCAATTCATTTTCTCCCTTGATGAATTACAACCTCATATGTTATAACTGTAATAATTTTGGACATATAGCAAAGTATTGCATAAGTAATCCCAAGCAAGTTTCACCTATAATGAAAAGAAGTTGGGAACAAAAGAAAGAAAATACCTTGTTTTTTCAAGTAGCTCTTCGTGCTCAGAAAAATAAGGATAAGTGGGCTATTGACAGTGGATTCTCTAGTCATGTGACATGAGACAGAACAAAATTCATCACCTTGAAGAAAAGTGAGGGAAATGTTACCTTTGGAGACAATGGAAGATCGAAGATAGTTGGAAAAGGCACCCTCAACCTTGACAAGGAAAAGGCTAAAATAGAAAAGGTTATGTGTGTTGAAGATGTAAAACATAATCTTCTCATTGTAAGCCAGATATGTGATCAGGGACACAATCTCATATTTAACTCCCAAGAATGTGAGATCAAAAAAGCAGACCCAGACAAGTTGATAGCAAAAGGAATTAGAACTCCAAGTAATGTATATGTCCTTAATGAAATCAATGGATAAAATTTCTTTATAGGACAAATATATGTGGCAAAAAAGAATGGGTAATAAGAACTTTGAAAATATGGTAAAAATTAGTACCAAACAAGCAGTAAGAGACATGCCAAAAATCACAAAACCCTCAAGAATTGTTTGTGAGTGTCAGCCTGGAAAACAGTCAAGGGTGAACTTCGAAACAAAGGAATATGCAAATTCCAAGCCTTTGGAACTTGTACATACAGATATTTGTGGTCCATCAAGGACTAAAATCTTGCAGGGATAAAGGTACTTCATGTTACTCATTGATGATTATACAAGAATGACTTGGGTTAATTTCCTCAACAACAAATCTGAAGCATTTGTCAAATTCAAGGAATTCAAAGCTCTATTTGAGAATGAGATAGAGAAGAAAATCAAATGTTTAAGGTCAAAAAATGGAGGTGAATTCACTTCCTGATTTTGTGGAATTATATCAAGCACATGGAATAAAAAGAAAATATGTAGCAGTAAGAACTCCTCAACAAGATGGGGTTGTTGAAAGGAAAAACAAACATATACAAGAAATTTCTAGAACGATGATAAATGAAGCAGGTCTATCAGACCATTTTAGGAGATAAATAGTTTATACAATTGTCTATATCCTAAATATAGGACAAATCATAACCAAAGGTGACAAGACACCCTATGAACTATGGAAAGGGAAACCAACATATGTCAAACACTTCATGATTTTTGGGAGCAAGTGTTACATCAAACAAGACGATGAGGATTTAGGAAAATTTGACTTTAGATCAGATGAAGGAATCTTTCTTGGATACTCATAAAAAATAAAATCCTATAGGTGTTATAATAAAAGGCTGCAGAAGATTGTAGAAAGTATTAATGTTAGAATAGATGAAGAAATAAAGTACACTAAAGAAGAAGAATATGGACATGAATAACAAGAACATGAAAATGAATAAGAACAAGAGGAAGAAGAACAAGCAAATGAAGAAGAAGAGGAAGAAGAACAAGAAAATGAAGAAGAACACGAGGAAGAAGAACAAGAAAATGAAGAAGAAAAGGAGGAATAAGAACAACAAAATGAAGAATACAAGACAAAAGAAGAAGAATGCCAAGATACACAAACACCATCAAGGTTTTTACAAAAGTATCACCTAGAAAATTTGATTCTTGGTAAAAAAAATTCTAGAACTCAGACAAGGAGGAGATTGGAAAATTGTTATGAGTAGACAAATATTTCCCTACTATCCCAAGTAGAACCTAAATTCTTTATAGAATCTCGGAATAATCAACATTGGGTGAATGCTATGGAAGAAGAGTTAAATCATATTGATAAAAATGAGATTTGGGAGCTTGTCCCAATACCCAAGGATAAAAATGTGATTGGAACTAAATGGGTATTCAAGAACAAGTTGAATGAAGATGGAAAAGTTGTAAGAACTAAAGCAAGACTGGTATGTAAAGGGTATGCTCAATGAGAAGGCATTGATTTTGAAGAAACATTAGCACATGTTGCAAGTTTAGAATCCATTAGGATGTTTTTGGCATTTTCAAGGTTAAATAATTTTAAATTATATCAAATGGATGTAGAGTCAACATTATTTAATGGTAATCTAAGGGAAGAAGTGTACATAGAATAACCAGAAGTGTTCTAATTTTCAGAAAATGAAGACTATGTTTGCAAATTGAAGAAAGCACTATATGGATAAAAGAAATCTCCCAAAGCTTGGTACTCAAGACTCGAAAAGTACTTGTAGCATCAAGGATTCAAAAGGGGAACAACAAACAACAATATCTACATCAAAATAGATCATGCAGAAATGTTGATCATTGTAGTGTATGTGGATGATATTATATTTGGGATCAATGATGATCAAATGATCCAAACATTTGCAAAATAAATGCAAAATGAGTTTGAGATCTCTATGCTTGGATAATTGTCATTCTTTTTGGTACTACAAATTACTTAAACTAGTAAAGGAATATTCATCTCTCAGACCAAATACATCAAAGAGATGTTTAAGAAGTTTGAGATGGAAGATTGTAAACCTGTCAGCACACCCATGGTCACTGGATGTAATCTCAACAAGGAGGGTGAATCTAAGGAAACTAATCAATCTTTGTACATATCAATGATAGGCAACCTCCTTTATGTGACAACTTCAAGGCCAGATATAATGCAGGAAGTAGGACTAGTTGGAAAATTTCAAGATGCACCCAAGGAAACACGTGTACATGTTGTCAAACAAATATTTAGATATTTAAAGGGTACATTGGAATTTGGAATATGGTATCCAAAAGGAGAATACTTTACCATAACAACATATATTGATGCATATTGTGTAGGCAATGTTGATGACATGAACAACACAAGTGGAGGAGTGTTCTCCTTGGGTAATTGTTTAGTATCATGGCTCAACAAGAAAAAATCATCAATCTAATTGTCCACAATAGAAGAAGATTACATTGCAGCAACATCCTGTTGCACACAACTTCTATGGATGAAACAAACATTGAAATACATTTAGGTAGAATACAAGCAACCAATTTCTATATTATGTGACAACACCAGTGTTATGAGCATTTCAAAGAATCCAATAATGCACTCAAAAAAAAAAACATATCCTAATCAAATATCATTTTTGAGGGAACAATTGAACAATAAGATTTTCAAGTTGGAGTATGTTCCTACCGAGGAACAAATAGAAGACATATTCACAAAACCCATACCTAGAGATACATTTGATTATCTCAAGAAAAATATGGGAGTCATTCTCATTTCTCAATAAAAGCTTCAACTGAAAGTTGTTAGGAGCTTAGCAAAATCAAAATCTAAGGGGGAGAATGCATATGGTTGCACGGTGTAGAGAAAATGAAGATTACCACGTTAAGGGGAGCTGCAAAAGACAAGGAAATCGCTAGTTACAGAACATAAAATGAGGAATACAATAAAAGGGAGAAAAATATATTTTCCATTGATTTCAAAGGGGGAGATAAAAGAGACAGGGGAAGATAGAAAAGGGGAGACTTGCATAGAATAGAATAATGCAATATTTATGAATGTGCTTCCATCAATGACAAAGGGGGGTATTTTTCAAACTTGTGTTTCCATTGATGTCAAATGAAGAAAGCCTTAGATGTCATTGATGTCACAAGTAGGGGGAGACTAACCATTGTCAATGATGAAGGCATGAAGAATGTGATTCCAGGTCCAAGGATCAAACCTAAACCATACATGACTCAGAGGAAGATAGAGGAAGCTTCATGATGCAAACAAAACTAGACAGAGCAAGTCGATAAGGTTCCTGTGCATATATAGATATCTTCTAGGATGCTCGACGACCACATTGCAGAGGATCAAAGGAAGATCTGGATAACATTGATTAAATTATGACAAAGGTTATGTGAATATAGAAAGTGTGAGCCATTGATCATTGATCATTCAACAATATCAATGATCCACACCTGAAGATAATGGAGTAAAGGAAAAAGGTGATATCCCACATGCATAAAAGAAATAAAATTTGATGAGCTTATAATGAAAGAGTGAAGACTCTTAGTTTGAATTTAAATGGAAGAGCCATGGAATCATGCAAGCGAAGATAACTTTTAGCGCCATAATTTTTGTTTGTATGTTAATAATGGATGGTCGAGATTAAATCTTAGATCCATAACTAACCATATCCACAGACAGAAGTAGTCTTGAATTCATAATCCAAAGCAATGGTGAAAGGCTTTCAGAGTCGAGTTTTTAGAGTATTTAGTTCAGTCCATCTTGAGACACTCTGAAGGAAGAGGCTCCAAATCAACAGGGATCGTTGATCTATCAGAACAATAGCGAATAAATATAAACCATTGATTGGATGGGAAGGACTTCCAATGATGGTGAGTCATCCTAGTGCCACATCATTTCCACATTAGTGCCATGATACCCAACACCCATAGAAGGTTCCATGTGGAGGACACGATAGACTGGCATGAAAAATCCACGAGAGAAGCCACATGTAACACATTGTACATAACTACATGTGAAAGTGCCAAGTCAACATGGTGTACAAACAAGAGTTATAATTTATGATGACGTCAACATGAGATCAACTACCAATTCAATGCAACATGTAGCAGAATGACTGATCCATGTGTCATCCAATACAGAGTCGTATATCCCTTGAAATTTTTGGTTAGAGAATATTGTAATCGTTGATTTATTGGAGCCATAATGAAGAGATCTACACTGTCCATCAGAGTGAGATGGTTGGAGTGAAACAATTCACCTTTTTATTTACACTCCAAAGCAGGAGTATCAAAGACTATTCCATTGTTGGTCTTGATTTGTGTGTCCAAATATTAGGAGAGCAGATGGTCATCCAATACACATTGAAGGATTCCATGTGGATGACACATCAATGCCAAGTCAGCACTATGACATAGAAGAGAAAGAGGAAGGGATGACGATGTGGAAGGAATCTATGTGGAGAAGACGTTAGTGCCATGTCAACACCACATCAAGTACACGTGTCAGACTTTGCACTATGCTACGTATACCAGGATAGTGCCACGAAAGAATATAAGAGGGGTATCAAAGAATATTCCATTCCTCGAAAAAAGTGTTATCCCGAGAAATTGAACAATTTAGACCGTTGGATAGAGTGTGAATAATTTGTGATGACAATCATAGATCTTGAATGATCGATCGTTGAGAGTGTTCAAAATTTTAGAGTCTGAAAGGAGTCTAGATCAAGGTTGCAGACCAAAAGGGTTGAGGGACGATCGACAATGGATACTTGATGGTGATGGATGGTGGATATGAAGCCTTCGATCAAATCAATGACAACCATTGATCAATGATCCAACGATTGAGGTAGTGTTGAGTGTTCTGGACTCCTGGTGGTCCAGATAAACATGATCACAGATTGATGGTGGAGATTGAATGGAAATATAGATCCAATGGTGGTTGAGTGATGAGGTCCAAAGGGTCTAATATCCTAGTAGTTTATATGTTATGGATATTAGATCTGATGGTCACAATTGAATGACTCATGTGCATCGAGGACATTGTGTATATTTTTAGATCAGATCAACACTCGAGATCAAATAAAGAAATTATTGAATGATTGTTGTGCATCTATATGGTGTTGAGTGTTTTGACACCTCGATGGTCCTGATATGAAAGAATAAATTGAAGGTTGTGATCAAACGAAGGATAGATCAGACAGATGTTGTACATTGAAGTTTTGTAGGTTGTATTGGTACCCCGATGAATGTGATTGTAAATCAATGAAGAAGATTGAATATAGAATGAGATTCGACGACTGGTGACCGTCAAAATTGTGTTTTTTGGTCTATGAGCCGATTGTGTGAAATGAAAAATGTTAGGGCTAGTTTTTTAGGGAGAGGCAAGGGACTCGGAGCCGACTTGATGAGAACAACTTCGTATGTGGACAAAATGGTTGAGTACACGAGCTATATAAATAATGATCCCTTGATCAAGATAGTGGAAGAGTGCAATGGATGGAGCGTGAAGAAGTGAGGCTCTAAGGTTCGTATAGGAGCATGGAATAGATAAATATGATATTAGGTTTGATGACATGGAGAATGAAGCATGCTAGAAAGGTATTTTGAAGCATATTACTATTTACGAATCTTTTCAATGTGGTAGGGTGGAGCAAGGAAGGGGATTGGCGTATCCTACAGGTTAGTGCCTGTGAACATTAATTCTATGGGTTGGTTCCCATTGGCTAAGTTGGTGCTCAATAAGGGGATTATTGTCCCCTGTAGGGTGGTGCCTGAAAAAATTATTGCAGATTGGTGTCTGGTTTAAGTTGGTGCTTACAACTTTTTATAAATAAATTTTTATGGTTTTCTCCCATTTGGGTTTCCACTATAAATCTCAATGTATTGTGTATTGTATGATTTAACTATTCATCATTGACTACTGGTAAATAGCAAATTTTGATTAAAAATAAAGTTGTGATAAAAATTATTGTGTAATATTGATTCACACCCCTCTTAGTATTCCAACAACAATCACCAATGCAAAGGAGATATAATGAAATTATACAACTTGAATAACAAAGGGAACATGTAGTATTAGCAATGTAAAGGAGGCAAGAAACAATAAAGAAGTATTTTGATAAAGGTACAACTTCAAAGGATTTTCAAAAAGATCAATTAGTTTTTCTCTGGAACAAAGAAAAAGAGAAGCCATCAACTCACATCAAATTTGACGATCTATGGATCGACCCATACCAAATTGAAAAAATAATGGGTCATAATTCACACCTTCTCAAAGATATGAAAGACACAATTCAATCATTTCCTATTAATTAGAAACATTTGAAGCATTTTTTATTTTTTTTATTCCCCATCTATCAAAAGACCTTGTACATAGCCTTTCTTTTCTCTTGTACATTTTTGTTTTGTTTTGCTTATTCTGGACTCCATGGCCCAATGGAACATGATTCTGGGTTCTCGGTAAATTGTAGGGGGTCACTGTCCCACAGTTGGATCCAGATGTTGATCAATATTTTTGGTCAGTTTAGTGCTTTTCATATTAGTCACTCATAGGATTTTTCTTACCCTTTTTCGCGCTTATTTTCTTTACCTTTCTTTTCTTGTACCAGAAATTCCAAGCACTTAGTCATTTTTTCGAATAATGCGTAGCATGCCAACTCAAATCTCAAATATGCATGTATGCAAGGCCTTTGTACTGTAGGTTTTCATTCTCGTTATTGAATCTTCCCATATTTTACCTCTAACTACCTTTTAATTCAATTTTATCTTTTGTACTTAGTCATTTTCTGAAAATGCATATGCAGAGTGGCATAACAATTGCTAAAGTTTTTTGGAATTACCCAGGTCTGCAACCCCGCACCCACCAAAGAACTACATTCCTTTTTTTCTTTTTCCACATTATTTCGATACTCAGTCAAATTCAAGCAATGCATATGTGGATCTAATACCATCCCTTAACTTTGTCTTAGGTCTCCACCTCCGCAAGTCTGCAGGTCTGCATTCATTGTTTACCTTTTCTTCATACTTAGCCATATTTCTCATTTCGGAGCATATCTCCTTGATTTTCCTTATTCTTCCTCATATCCATGTTCACAAGTCCGCAACTCTGCAATTCCACATCTCTCCTAACACTTAACCATTTTTACAACCCCAATCCAGACCTTCTAACCCTTTCCCGAAGTGTGTTCACAAACATTTAGGTCCACAACCCTGCAACTTTGCATTCCTGTGTTACACACTTAGCACTTCCCATACATTATTCCTTCATACTTATCACTTTTTGTCCTTCATACCATCACATCACCACTTCCCATCATATTTATTACCCCTTACACATCATCCACCACTCGTAAAATCATAATGTCATTCTTAATGCATAATACATCAATTAAGGTTCGTAATAAATCAAAATCCCATGACAACTGATGACATTTAAATCATCATCTACGATTGATTGAATTACCAAGGCAGAACATGGTGGAATTTAATCAAATAAAAATGCCAACCTGTAAGTATCGACAATAGCGCCACCTTTGTAAAAAGCGTAAAAGATGTCAAGTAAGAAGAAGGAAATTTTTTTTGGTGATACATTGAGCACAATAGGTCGTGAATATCAACAGCTCCAGTGGTCCATGGAATATAAGTATTATAAGTCTCTTTCTCCAACCGATAAGAATATGAACCTAATATGGACCTCAGGAATAGAATTAGCGGGATGTGTTCCAGAGGTAACTAACATGAAAGATATTGTTCAATGGTGCACATATAAATTTATCTCTGAACAAAGAATAATTCAAATGCAAGGTCATCAATGCATTTCTCTAGCTCCTTCAACATTTTCTAAAATGCTATGACTCCTTGCACCAACTATGTTATTCAAGAGCGAGGAAGCTAATGAATTTATGAATCATCACAAGGGAGGAAACATATTGTTGAGAAATTACTCGAAAGATCCAACTTGTAACCCTCGTATTTCCATAATCGAGGTAAATTCGCTAAAATACCTGTATAGAGAATTTTCCTTGCTATTTTCATGCATTATCAGATTGGACTACTATGTTTGTATCAAGAAATGTTATATATGCTATGCATTATGCCCTGCATGAAAAAACTATCATCGATTGGGGTTATCTAATCTCAAGTGAAATCTGCTTCCAACTAAATAATCTCAAAAATACTTAGAATTTATATAGGACTTCTTACTCATCTTTTACATTTCTTATAGCCATGTTTTTTAAGATTTTCCACGAGAAAAACATGTAGATTTTAAATTGGAACCATTCTATGCATGGTATTCAATTTTGTACAGACACAAATCCCAGTACAATTTCTACCCAATTCACAACAATTTAATCTTAGAGTTCAAAAAGTTGATATTTGGACAGAACACATCAAGGTTATCCTTGGAAGCAACTTCCTTTCTTGCTAGAAAAGGGATCTATGAGTTTTCCAAAGAATTCACTGTAATTAGAATATTTGGTAGTAAGGAGAAGCCCTTCCTTTTACCATTATGTACATAAAATAAAATCCTTATCAGATAAGTATGCAATCAATACAAGACTTGGGCTCACTTCTTCCAAGGAAAAAGGAAAACACAGTTTATACCCTACCATGGAAAATTGGTAATTGCATTGTTAAACACATAACTCACCTTAATGAATTGGCAGGACATCATGAACATATTGGTTTGAAGGAAGAAACATTTTTTGAGGTTTTTTATCCAAATTAAAAATTCACTAAACATATGCAGTTAGTTGGGTACTCTTCATACTTCATCAGAATTGAACATTTTCAAGAAAGTGATGGAGATAACTTGGATCTCCAAGAATTAGAGTCCTACCTAATTTCAAACGACATAGGAGAAGTAAATAGTACAAATCAAGGACACAATGAACATGTCAAAGAAACAACAAATCAAAACCCCAATTCACCAACAACATCTAAAAGAAGTACTCCATCAAGAATGAAGAGTAGGACCAATGGAATGTATACTAGAAAAATATCACTTGGAGGCTTAGACGACAGTGGAGATAAAGACCCACCAATGAAAATCCTTGAGAAAACACATATTACATACACTCTTGTAAAAAGAAAAAGATATATTTCATCAGTGGAAATAAATGCACCAGAAGTCCAGGAAAGTCCCCATGCAATGGACATGGACGAGCTCATTGAAGAACTTGGATGGTCTACACAGAGGTTGTTAGAAATGAGAGAAATTATTGACGCTATTATGACCCAGGATCCTGAAATATTTGAAGAAGAATCTTCCACTCTATACCATGCAGCCTACAATTTAGAAACTAAGAAACTTTTGTTGGAAAAATATAATACCAAGAATAAAAAGTCATCAAAACGATGGAAATCTTCGATTGATTTGGATGGAGTAGCTCCATCCAAAATTGCAGAATTTCTTGGAGCTACTGGAGATGCATTAATACAATCAATCGATAAAATGGAAAAAGAGAATTCATATTTAAAGAAAATGATAAAAGAGTTAGAAGTTTCTTTGGTACCGGGACCATTGTTTCCAGAACCTGAGTTCTATTCAACCCATACTTGAGTTGGAGGATATCGCAGAAAGAAATACAAAATACAAAGGCTCATCAAGTTTATTGAGGCTATAGAAAAATATGTTGGTGATGCCATACAAAAAATGATTGATATAATTCAAGAGATTTGAGAGCTCACCCAAAGTATTGCTAGTTTTCCTTCCAGAATACATAATTTCAAAGAATATTTGTAGAAGGATTTGGAAAATGATGAAGGATTTTTTAAGGAAGTTGTAAACACATTTTCAGCCAAAGTCTCAAACTTAAATGAAACCCGAAGGAAGGAACAAAAACTTCCCTCGCCTTATCGTATGAAACAGATTAATGCATGTTGGCTAAGGAGGATTAAAAAGTTAAGAGAAATAATAATTGAAACCGAGGCCCTAAGGAATGAAAAGAGTGATCTATTTCTTAAACTTGTTAGTCTTACCAAGGAATTAGATGGTCCCAATTTATTAATGGATACCATGATCCTAACCAAATAATATTTAATGGGACAACTTAATGCACTAAAAGTTGCTTGGCTTAATGAATTTACTGAAACTATAGAATTTTCTGAAGAAGTTGAAAATTGGTTAGTTCGGTATATCAACAGAAATAATGAGGTGGATGACACTTTGCATCAATCAGAGCTGGATCTAATGGAGTTTGAAAACCAATTATTTGAAATCAAAACTAAACATGAAATTATTGTGGAACCTTTAAGAGAGTACATTGAGGAATGGTTGAAAAAGGCATTAATCAAAATTATCGAACCAAAAAATTAAGAAACAGTTACAACAATTATGCCTCCTCAACCACATGTACCTATAAAGGAGCCAGCTGCAAGAAAGTAAAGGTTACGATATCTCTCCATCATAGTGAGTCGAACATTAACTTTACCCTTTCATTTTTTCCTTGTGTCCATTTATTCTACAATCATTTGTCATATTGCCTTTGTCTTCTTGGTATATTTTGGGATTTAGGTTGATTCTTGGTTGTCCTTATTTTATCTTTCAAGTCTTTTCACTTTATGGTTCGTGGGAGCCCTATCCCATTCCTCTTTGAAGGGCAGATGGATTTTTATTTTCTGTAAATACATTTACCTTTGTATTTAGAGAATCATTATTATTTTTTAGACTCCAAGAGAGCTACTTTGGATATTGCATTCTTGTATTCTCAAAGACATTGATCAAAATCTCGAGTTTCAAATGCTTTGTTCAGAATAATATTTTTAGTGCTTTATGGAATGAAAAATTAAATCTCTCTTTATTTGCATTCCATTTTTTGTTCTCTCTGTTTGTGGATATTGTTAAATGTTCTAATGAATGATGTTATGGAAATATCAGTCCTTTATTTTTAATATGCATCTTATATATTTATGTTGTGAATATTGTACATATGAGTTTATTTTAAAAACATTTAGTCCCCAATTTTAGGTGTTGTTTTTTCCTTGAATGTGACTGTAAATATTAAGTCTGGTCCCTTCTCAAACTTTGTTTTGTTTCATTTTATTTTCATGAGAATTATAAGAACAAGAGGAGTACCACCTCTCTAAAAATGCAGGGGGATTCATATCCTCGTGAGGTTGACCTTAAGACTGTAAAACATTTTTTTAGATCAACAATACCCAAGATGAGAGGTTCCCTAAAGGTGATATTGGGATGCAAGGAAATCATGAAAATATGGAGGACAAAATTGTTGAACCCCATTGACATATGGGGAAGATTTTAACAAATGTGGAGAGCATGAATATTGAGTCCCAAAATCATGATTATTTATCACTCCAAGATTTTCATCATCGGGGGTTCAACTTGGCACCAAGGAACTACTTAATTCCCAATATTGAAATGAGGAAATTTGATGGTAAAGATCCTATAACATGGATATTATAGATGGATCAATTATTTGATCTACACCAAATGCCAACTTTACAAAAGGTAACACTTGCATCCTTGTATTTATAACCAAATCATGTTTTGCACCAATGGCTTTGTGACTGGAAAAATGATTCTATTGTCACTTGGTCCATTTTTACAGATGAACTGATAACACATTGTGGGGATATTAAGTGCAACACATTCTCTAGTCAATTGACAAATATTCGAAAAATAGGTCCAATTACATAGCACATCCAGTGATTCCAAAAAATGAGTCTCAAGGTAAAGAATGTTCCAAAGGATAATTTGTTATATCTCTTTATGGGAACTTTAAAGGAGAGCATTCAACGTGAGGTGTGTCTATTTGAACCTAAATCCTTGGAGCATGATTCTAGTGTGGCAAGGAAAGTTGAAAGTAAAAATATGGTTAATAGAAGGGTGGCCTCTAACAACTATAGAGAGCATTGTGTTCCTTCTCCTAACCTCACTCAATCTACAAGGTTGACGCCTCATCAAATGGATGAAATAAGAGAAAAGGGACTATGTTTCAATTGTGACAGTAAGTATAGTAAGGGGCATAAATGCAGTGAGAGGAAATTATTCTACATAGATTGTGAAGAAGAAGAATATCAATAATTGGAACCATCGAAAGATATATAACTAGAAGAGACTACTCTAACCATATCTTGTCATGCATTAGCTAGTATCAATGCTTCATAAACCCTCAATATAGAAGGATATATCAAAAAGAAAAATGTAACAATATTGATTGATTCTAGTAGTACCATAACTTCATTAATTGAAAATTATCCAAACTTCTCAATTGCTTTATATATCCAACACCACAGTTTCAAGTGATGATTGTAGATGGAGGTAACATAAATTGTTTAGGGAAGTGACAAAGTATTTATCTCACTACAGGGGAGTATTTATTGGATAATCCCATGATTGTAATCCAAATGGGTGGTGTTGATGTTGCATTAGGGGTCTAATGGTTAAAATCATTAGGAACAATGGCTTTTAATTTTCAATAACTTTTCATAAGATTTTCCTTAGAAGGTAAGGAAACTAAAATTAAAGGTATCCAAGGGAAACCCTCTAAAGTGATAAGCTCTAACATAATGGAAAAATGGCTAAAGAAAGGGAAATTGTGGTGTAATTGCACAATTGTGATCACTAGATATTCAAACATCTAGACCCTCTGCTTCAGTGGATCTCCAAAAATTTATTGACAATCATTCCAAGGTATTTAAGGCCTAAGGGTCTTCCACCTACTTGAGATCATGACCTTGCTATTGATTTTAAATTGGGAAGTGTACCACCTAACATTAGGCCTTAAAGGTATCCATATGCACAAATGCAACTTTCCCATCCACCTAGGTTGGGCCATGCTAGAAAAAATCATGTCTTATATCACAACTGAATTATCAAATTTATTTGCATTTCTAGCTCTTACAGCTTGGTAACATACCCATCCACCTCACTGAGTCCCATTACCTCTATTTTGAGCTCTGATACCGTTTAAATAACATAAAATTCTCTGTATATGAATATAATATATATGCAATGCAAGTAGTGTAACAATTCATGCATAAACATATATATATATAAGCATACAAAATTGACATAAATGTATATATATTTCCCAGCATAATAATACACACAATAATTAACATGTAAATGCATAAAAATATATTTGTCTTTTAATGGTAAATCACCAACTACATGCAGATCTTAGATCTTCCTCCCAGCCATAGACTATGTTGTTCATAAACTCTCGATAGCAGTTCATCCTCAATATAAAATTAGAAACTCCACCAAGGAAGGTTTCCTAAGACAAACTAAGGTCTGTCTAGAACGATAAATCTCAGGTTAATGTGCCAACTGCTACAACTAGCCTACAACCTCTCATTTATCCTAGCATGTCTCATGCTAGGAAGTCTGCCCTTTTTCTTCTCAACAGTCCTTTAGTTGCCCCACTTCCCTTATGGGGATTCAACAACAGGATGAAAAAAAAGGCTCAAATATTTGTAGTTATTTCCCAACGCATTGGGAAATCAATTCCCAACAATTATCTCACCTGGAGAGAATGCTCACGAGCCTAAAAAATTGCTTCTTTATGTTGGTTGTGCAGCCTGATTATTTTCCTGATTCATAGGTATTTGTTTTCAGCCATTTTTATACCCCATGAATACTATACACCCCAGAATATTGTACACCCCTCCACGTGGGGGATTTCCCCCCATACGGAGTCTGGGGGCCTCATCCCGCCAACTAGGTGGTCCAAGGGCAAGTGGGACCTCGGTGAGGGTTCGGGGGGCATTGTTCCCCGAAGGAAAAATCTCCTTGTAAATGTATATTGTAATTTCATAGTAAATCTAGACCGTTCATTATGAGGTCGCAGATATGACAATAGAAGTTATGCTAGGGTTTTTTTCCCTAGAAGGCAACCCTCTTTTATGAGGGAATTTTATTGCAGTTGTGTATCATTCTGAATATTGTATTCTAACATAGGACACTGTGAGAGGAAGAAGAGGAAGTTACAATGGGTGTGTTGTAGGTTGTATCCCTTCATTTGTTGGATAATAAAAAGGAAGGACCTGGCAATTTCTCTGGTGGACGTAGCCCACACTAGGTGAACCACGTATATATGTGTCTCTATTGTATTTTGTATCTTCTATGTTTTATTTCCACTTTTTATTTAATTTTACTGCTCTGCGATCCTGTTTATCTAACAACTGGTATCGAAGTGAAATGTAACTCGCAGGAAAAGAGGGTTCCTGGTTTGAGTGGGAGCAATGGCGGAAGATGGAAAGTTTAGGGTCAAGAAATTTAATGACCAAAGCTACCAGTTATGGCAGATGCATATCGAAGATTATTTAGATCAAAAGAATATATCCCTACCATTGGGTGGAATAGAAAAGAAGTTGACGACCATGAAGGATGAAGAATGTGAGGTTCTTGATAGAAAGGTACTAGGAACGATTCAACTAAGCCTAGCAACGTCAATGGCTTTCAATATTTCAAAAGAAAACACAATGAAGGATTTGATGGATGCATTGGATAAACTGTATGAAAAACCCTCAGCATCCAATAAGGTATTTCTAATGAAGAGATTATTTAATATGAAGATGTCAAAAGGTGGGTTTGTTGCAGATCATTTAAATGAATGAATTTAATATGGTTACTAATCAACTAATTTCTATAAAAGTGGACTTTGATGATGAGGTCATGGCTCTTTTAATATTGTACTCATTGCTAGAAAGATGGAACGACTTGTTCATGGTTGTATGTTGAAATATGCACTTGACACTGAGAGGGGGGGTGAATCAATGTATGAAAATTTGACTACTTTTCACACTCTCATAGATTAATTGAATTAACTGAATAAGATATATGCATCTCAATTGATAATTCATAAACATGTATAACACGAACTGTATGAAGTAGATAAAATATATTAATTTTATTTATTTATCTTGAATGAATACAAATAAAATCAATCTTTTAATATCTTCAACTTCAACTGAATATGAGAGATCCAAATCTCTGATACAAGACTCAACTTGTAGTTCTCATATCCAACTGAGAAATGAGGAATGCAACCCTCATAACAAAACCCAGCTTGTTGATCTCAGATCTAACTGAGATGTGAGGAATCCAACCCTCATAACAAGACTCATCTTGTAAATAGGCACCAACCTAATAGAATGAACTTCCATTCAATCCATTATATATATATATATATATATATATATATATATATATATATATATATATATATATATATATATATAATCTTATAACAGGTATATATTGAACCCATGTGTCTTTTCATTATAAAACAATGCACCTCTTCATTTAATTAATTCTAAGTATTTTTTCATTAAGCCTTATATTTATTTTAACTAAAAAGACTTCAAATCCTTTGTAGTCTTAATTTCCATTTATTCTTTTATGTTTAGTTTCTTGTTATAGATTTATTTATGTAGGTAGGTGCTTCCTTCAAACCATTTTTCTCCAAATGACCGTGGGCTCAAGACCATGATTTTATTAACCTTAGCGCCTCTTCTTTTTCCTTATTCTTTTACACTGTACCTCTACCTTATCATATGCTTGGTGGTATGTCAATACCATATGATTTAAATTTTCTTCCAGAAGTTCTCAGATCAACAGTCTGGTCTAATCCTTGCGCAACTTTGTTGGCTCCAGATCATTTTCAATCCTTGACGATCGATGGTTCCGACTTGATTAGTCATTGAGATGGATGACTTTCATTTATTCCTATATTTAGGAGATTCGGGACTTTGATATATTTATGCCTCTTTCTTCCAACTATCCCCGGAGTGGTGAAGTTCTTCTACACCATTTATCTTTTCCCTGGTCTCATCCAATGGTCTCGATCAACAAATGTGTTGTATCCTTCTTGCTAACATCTACGAAACTTAATCTGCACTTATAAACCTTCTTCACCGATATAACCTTATGATGGATGTTCAGATCTATACTACCTCATTTCTCATTTAACTTTGACTAATTTTGGTTTTTAGATGATAGACAACTCCGAATTAATATTTAGTTGAGATGGGCGGTCCTTGTTCACTTCAGGACTTTGGCGTTTTGGGTCTCTGGCCTTTGCAGTCTTCCAACTCTTCCGGAACAAATTTCATCGGAGTGCATATCAACACTTCCCTGCTTAATAACCTTCACATGTCCAGGAGATAGGACTGTGGGCTTAGGCACAAAGGAGATCCCGCTCTTTGGTTATTCGACTATTCGTGACTTCGAGTAGTTTTGTTGTTATGAGAAGTTGGATATCCCCAGAGGATGTAGTCCCGTAGTGACGTATCTTTCTGACGTCATTGTTGACCTGGCACTGGCTAAGTGGCTGCCACATGTTACCTTGATTCGTGACTTTTGTATACCTAATATGTCAACTATACCTTGAAACTTGTCACTAGCCGATTGGGCCATGTGTCATATTTTTCTTCTACCACATGTCTTACTTCGTGGCTTCAGGATTTTTGGTACTTTTATACCATCCTTCTATTATTGTCAGAGTGTCGAATAGATATAACACGCTATATTTTCAATTGTATTGATCCTATGGCCTTTGTTTATTTTGAAACTCCGGTGTTCGCGAGTTCTTGGTTTATCTGAGTTGCTTATTGCCCAAATAGGTTAAGGATGGATTTGACCACCTTCTTCCTTAGTGCACTCTAACAGTTTCATTATTTTCACTCCAGATCAACCGTTGACGGGTTTTCCTATTCTTCCTTTGATCCACCGGTCAACGGGAGTTCGTGACTTTGGGGCTTCTGCCTTTGGGTTAACTTACCTATTTTAGACTCCTTTTCATCGGAGTGGTCATCGTTGGAGTTGACCACCTGATTCAATGACTCGTATTTCTCCTGAGGAGATCTTAGATCAACACACTACATGAGTTCATTTAATCTGAGACTCTGGGATATTGTAGCTTACCCTGTCCTTCCACTAAACTTGATTGGATGGTCAATAATTCATTCGAAGTCCCTTCTTGATCTAACAATTGGTAGGATTTCGTGACTTTGTGAGTTCATGCCTCAGCCTTATCTCCAATGTTTGTCGAAGTGGTGAATTTTTGATGTCCCAAAACTTACGTTATCCTTCCACTTGGATTTGATCAATGGTTCTAACTGATCTGATGATTGCGATTACTCTCGAAATTTGAATGGAGGATTAGATTTCCACGATCCTTCACAAGGGATTCTTTTATGTAGGCTCTGGATTCTGCATGATCTAACGATCTAATATTTTCCCAAGGACTATATCAATGGACAAGATTCTTCCTTTATTATTTTGGAGTTTTACTGTGGGGATTTCAATCTCGATAGCACTTTTGCAATGCTCTCTCCCTTCTAATATTTCCTTCATCCTTTCCAAAGACCTTAACATTGCATGCTATGATTTTGTGTGTGTATTCTTTGTATAATCTCCCTGCTATCTCCCCTGATCTTTAGGAACATAGGATCATTGTTGATCCTATCGTGATCAACTGTGATCACGAATTGCTTCTACCCCAAGGTGATATTTATTTTCCTCTGATTATTGTACATGTTTGACTCATGTTGCCATCAATGACAATACATAATCAATAATTCCAACAATCTCCCCCTTTGGCATTGAGGGCAACATATTTGTAAAACAAATACTTTTTCTCCCCCACTGATCTCATTTTCAGTTTGGAGGATTGAACTTTTACTTGTACCAAAAAATGATACCAGATTTGTTTTGTTATTTTTCTCCCCCTTTGACATCAATGACAAAGAGTTAAATTTTTACTGTTTTTCTCCCCCCCCCCGTGAATGTGCCAGTTGTTATCTCAATATCTTGGGATTTTGTGTTTAAATAGGTAGTCTTATTGATACCAATTTTTGTAGTGATCAATTCTTTTAAACCTAATCCACTGACTTCCTCATCAGATGACCAAATTAAATACTCCCCCTGAGTTTTCACTATTTCATAGGGTTTTATTGTCTTCTCCTTTGTCCTAAAGGACAACGGTGTGAATATTACTAATCTTCTTGATCTATTTCTTTATTCTTGTTGATATTCTGATCTTTCACAAGAATACCATTGATCTATACCAATTAATTTAATTTCCATTCTTCAACCATTTTAATATCTTATTCACAATCCTTCGACTCTGTAGAAACCAACTTCAACTTTTGTCCCTTAGAAATAATATTGAATTGGTCCTTTCATCTATTGTTTGTTAAGTCCTCTTCATAAGTTTTTAATTCTTTTGGAAATTCCTCATTGGGTTTAGATCATACCATGCTTTAGTAGTATTTTGTAGTACTTACATCAAATCGTGTTGTAAAATCCTTCCTCCTTCCTTTTATTCATATTTTCTATTGAGGGGAAATTTAGTAGTTCATGAAAATAACATTGGAAAACTTCCAAGATTTTCACTGCTCAATTCTTCTGGTTGATATGCTATTGAAGATTCATCACTATTCTATGTAAGTGAAACTTATTCGTTTTTAGGTGCCAGATCATTTCTCTTTCTTTCTATTTCAAATTCTCTTCTCCATACCTTTTCATGAGATATTTTGTTTGTAGGATCTTTGTTTAATATATTTGTTCTTTGAGACTTGTCATTTATTCTTTTCTTCCAACCTTCATTAGATTTTCTTCCTAACTTGTATGAATTATTTCTCATGGATTGACTTCTTGATTTCCTATAGTTTTGGGATTTGTGACCAGACCTATCACAGTTGTAATATCTCATTGTATGACCAAACTTTGTTGTGTGGCCAACATAATTGCATCTCTAACATCTCATTGAGTTATTGGAACTTCCTAAATTTTTCTTTCCAGGACTCTTGTATTCCAATGCTCTGTGACCAAAGTTATTACAAGAAAAGAAATAACCATTGAAGATGTTTCTATACTTAGGTCTGTTGTGATGTGAGAAGTTTGTCTTTTGATATGTTTCTTTTTTTTTAATTTCATAGCTTCCTTCCTTGACAAAGTTCATGGTTTGTTTTAGGTTTTTGACTGTACATTTTTCTTTTGAGTACGATCCTTTACCATGTTTTTGAATGGTGATCCATTTGCCACTGTTAGGGTCCTAACCCACACATAGGTAGAACAATATATTTGGATTTAATAAAGGTCAATATTAATAAGGCCTTTCAATAAAATAGAATAAGTCGAATGTAAGAAGACATAATAGAAGCTTCTGCTTCTAGAAGGATATTCCTCTAGATGCTTCTTTTGATAGACATATTTAGTATAAATAGGATTCAAGGGTATTAGAACCCTAGCTTGGAGATTATTGTAATAGAGCTCTACTTGACTAGAGGTTTCCCCCTCGAATAGGCCCATGAACATTGCTCTCAGAATCAAAGTGTTATTTATGTTGTTATTCTTATATCATTCCAGTGTTATTGTGGTGATTATTCTGGTTATATTGTTGTTATTATGCCATTTCTAGCATTTTATTTTTGTTCTGCATACTTTTTATATCTGGTATATTAAAGTGGTATCAGAGCACTTTCCTTGGCAGAAATTGTGGGTAATTTTTTTCAGGGTAGAGACATATTTTGGCGTCTTTAAACCACGGAGATATATTGTTACATGCATAAACCCTCAGTTGAGGGATTCATACACGCAGGAAATACAAGTGGTTCTTAAGCGCACATCTATTGGCCACCCTTGTAACCCATGTTGGTACCCCTTCGAGTGGTAGCGCATCAAACAACACCTGTGTATGAATCGGCCTAGATTTCTTGAAGCCCTCTTTAGATAAACCAATCGGTCACCTGACTGATATAGTGCCACCGAAAATAGCACTCAGGAAGATCCTCTCTAGTACCTGGGTAGTCAGGTAGTACGACTAAGGGTACAATCTATCCTCCTTAGTTAGTGCCCTGATATATTGGGCTGAGTACTACTATTGGACCCCACATGTATATTAGAGAGCTATAGCACAGGGCAAACCCTTATCTATAGAACCCTTGAATACCTGACCCTTGGGGACAGAAACATAAAAAAATTAAAATAAACAAGATCTATTGTCATGCAACTGTATTCGGGTTGCCAAGTAAATACACATTTCTTTATGGTTAAGCATTTGTGCATTTCCTCTCTACAGTATTCTTCAGATCAGACCGGAGTATAACTCTGCAGGTGTAAAAAACAAAGTATGGAAAAATTTTCACCATTATTTGAGACCTACTCCATTGGATTCATCTCTTCACCTTTATCACATTCATCCATATCATTTTTAGGCAAAAATTTTGACCCTGCTCACCCCTTTTTAGTTCCCCCATTCTCATGGTCCATGCCCATAGCCAAGACTTGGAAGCTCGCTTCAACACCTTGCAATCTGGTTTGATCAATGCCCAACAAGAAGTGAAACAACTTAGTGTCAATGTTGTCGCCATCAATACAACCATGCAATCCTCAATGGAGAAAATCAAACAAGACCTCACCACCCAGCTTGAATCTGTCTTTTCAGCACTCTGCACCAAACTGCATATCCCTACAGATAACCCTTCCTCTTCCTCACTTCCACATACTGAAGGTGACCATTCCTCTCATTCCCATAACTTTCAGAACCATCACTTTCAACGTGACCTATGCCTTCCGTGGGTGGATGTGACCAAATTTGATGGCTC
>ML783214.1:258296-275925 GCA_009831015.1 Picea engelmannii | reverse complement strand
TGATTGATTGATGATTGATGAACAATGTATATGTATTATCCTTGATGAGAATGATATATGTCAAGTGGAAATGAATCGATCAAGATGGATCAAGATGGATCAATGAGTTGTCATTGATACATGATGAAGATGGATTCTTTGATATGTTATGCATAGTTTGATGACTCATTATTGTCTTGTCGTGATTAATAAGAAGTACAAATGGATGAACTCCAAAGTGATCCCCTTATGGTGAAATCCCTCACGAGAAGACGCTTTGTGGTTGAGTTGTGGTTGAGAGAACACATGCTTGTATGTAGAATAATGAGATGAACATCAATGACTTTGTTGGTGAAACAATCCTAGATGGATAGTGCTTGTCATTCCATTTCCGGTGGTATGTGGAATGTCACATAACTCCTCACGGTTTGAGATTTATGACCTTACAAAGTTGGAGGACCCCCATATAATGGCTTGAAGCCCCAAATGGTCAAAGAAGTCAAAGTGCTTGAAAAGAAGAAATCATTATTTTAATGATAAAGTAAAGTGACAAAATCAAGAAGGATTATTTTAATAAAATAATGGAGAACTTTCTATTTATAGAAAACAGTTAACCCTAAAATAAGGAAGTGACCTAGAAGATGAAGAGTATAAATAAGAGGCTAGGGTCTCTTGTGAAAATACACTTATTGAAGATCTCTTGAGCATGATTGAATATTTATTCTAAGAGAGAGATGGCCTGGATGATCTCATGAGCACATTAAAATCTCGACAAGTTTGAGGTCATGACGACAGAAGTCTCGGAAGTCCAGAAACCCTCGTTTCTGAGGTATATATGGGCTACTTTGATCCAGAGCACGTACATATGCGGGATGAATTATGACAGGGTGCGTACAGTTGATGAGGTCTTGAAGATCTGTGTTTGAGCTAATGGAAAGCTCTTGGATGATGAAGCAGGTTCCATATCTGCATTCTATGGGCTCAAATCTTTCATAGAAACTCTTGTATGGTTGCGTTATTTTTCTTGATGGAAGTTCTTGTTTGTTGTGAGTTGAATACTTGAGGCATTCTTGGTATGGCTATTGAGATGTGGTATGTGTTGGTTGATGGAGTGATCAACACTCTTGTGACTCAATATTAATATGATGGATACAATATACTTATTTTTTATACATGATTGAATAGCATTCATAGTGCATGGTTGAGATGTATGAGGAAGCTATTGGAGAGCTTGGATGTGTTGTGACTGATTGTGGGTCAGACTAGACAGTGGAAAACAAAAGAGAATGTGTTTGTAGGTTGTAGAGGATTTGAGCATGTGATGAAAAGGATAAACCCTAGTTGCTCAGAAGTATACGCAAGTTGTAGTATAGACTGGCAGCGTACATGCGTGGGTTGTACTACTGGTAGGGTGCGTACATATGCGTGTTGAACTACCGACAGGTCGCGTACCTGTGACAGATTGATATTTGTGGAGGATTTTTTCCTCATCTCATTTGGTGTTGAGGATGTAAGTTGAGTATTGCATATAGAGCTGGTGCTCTTGTAGAGTTGTACTCTATTCAATTGTTGCTGAAAAACCCCAAGGATTGTAGTCCGTAATAAAAAGAAAATTGTACATACATCTTGTGTTCTTTGTGTTCCTTGTGGTGATGACTTGTTGATGATATATTGATTATATATGTTGCTTACATATGCTCACATCTAATTGGTTATAAATGACAGGAATGAGTAATGAGTAAAAGTTGAATGCTAACTAATGAGTTTTGTGTAAGAGGGAAGTTTTGGGGAAAAAGATCCCCACACTCATTCACCCCCCCTCTAAGTGTGGTAGGTGTGTCCAACAAGAAAATCCAGAATACATAGTGCTTGATGAGATCACTGAAAAATAAATTCCAAAGGTACCAGAAAATCAAAATGTACAACAACAAGAGCAACAGGTACCTTAAACTCCTGCAAGTGTTGTTAGAAGATCTACCAAGTTAAGTAGACCCCCTAAATGATACTCTCATTCATTGTATTATTTATTGTTGACTAATTCTGGTGAATCAGGGTGTTATGAAGAGGCAATGCAGGTACACACTAAAGAAGTGGGAGCAAGGCATGAAATATGAAATGGACTCCCTGGTAAATAACCAGACTTGGGACTTGGTTCAGTTGCCTGCAGGAAAAAGAGCATTGCAGAATAAATGGGTTTACAAGTTGAAGGAAGAAGATGGAGGAAAAAGGAGGTACAAGGCTAAACTTGTTGTAAAGGCGTTTGCACAAAAGAAAGGTATATATTTTGATGAAATATTTTCTCTTGTTGTTAAAATGACTTCAATTAGGACTATTTTAAGTCTTGTGGAAATAAAAGATTTACATCTTGAACAGTGAGATGTAAAAGAAACTTTTATCCATGGGGATATGGAGGAAGAGATTTATATTCAGCAACCACAGGGTTATGAAGTCAAAGGGTAAGAAAATTTGGTATGCAAGTTGAATAAGAGCTTGTATGGATTAAAGAAAGCTCCAAGGGAATGGTATTTGAAATTTGATAGGTTTATGACAGAAGAAGGTTATAGTAGATGTCATTCTGATCACTGTGTTTATTTTAAAAGGATAGAAAATGGAATTTATATTATCTTGCTATTGTATGTAGATGACATGTTTATTGCAGGGTCTAATATGCAGGATATAAATGTGCTCAAGAAGAAATTAGCTAATTCATTTGCGATGAAGGATTTGGGTGTTGCAAAGAAAATCCTTGGTATGAGAATAATAAGAGACAGGAAAAATCGCAAATTGACATTGTCTCAAGGTGAGTACATAAAGAAGGTGTTGGAGAGGTTTAGAATGTAGAATGCAAAACCAGTTAGTACACCTTTAGCCAACCATTTAAAATTAACCAAGGAAATGTGTCCTAAGACACATGAGGAGATAGAATACATGTCCAGGGTCCCTTATTCATCAGTAGTTGGCAGCTTGATGTATGTGGTGATTTGCACAAGACCAGATATTGCACATACAGTGGGAGTTGTGAGAAGGTATATGAACCATCCAACTAAAGAACATTGAGATGCAGTAAAATGGATTCTCAGATATTCGAGAGGTACTACTACTCATGCATTATGTTTTGGAGGTTCAGACACTCTTCTACAGGGATATGTTGATTTAGATATGGCAGGTGATAAATATAATAGAAGGAGCACCACAAGGTATGTTTTTACTGTAGGTGGAACAATAATAAGTTGAATTTTGAAACTGTAAAAGGTTGTTTCACTTTCAATAACAGAAGCAGAGTACATTGTTGCTACAAAGGCTAGTAAAGAAATGATTTGGTTACATAGGTTTATGGAGGAATTGGGAAAGAAGTTGGAGAATAGAAGGTTGTACTGTGACAGTGAGAGTGTCATTTATCTTGCAAAGAACTCAACCTTCCATTTGAATACTAAGTATATACAACTCATGTATCATTTCATATGATCCATCTTCGAAGATGGACATTTGAAGTTGGAAAATATACACACTAGCCATAGTCCTGGAGACATGTTAAAAAAGGGAGTAACCAGGGAGAAACAAAGTTCTTTCTCAGTTTCAGTTGGTATTCAAGCATGAAGGTGAAGATGAGAAATTTTCCAGGTCCAAGGTGGGGTATATTCCAACAAGTACAACAACAGTGGAGTTGTTGTGATCAGTATCCAAGTGGGAGATTGTTGGTTGTGGAGCTTGATTATCTTCCTGATTCATATGTATTTGTGTTCAGTCGTGTTTATACCCCATGAATATTGTACACCCATCCACCTAGGGGGTTTGTAGGGGGGGATTTCCCTCCCTGTGAAGTTTGGGGGAAAGCGGGCCCCCAATAGAGGTTTGAGGGATAGCATTCCCCGAAAGAAAATTTTCCTTATAAATGTATATTGTAATTTCATATTAAATCCAGACCGTTCATTATAAGGTTCAAAATCTAACGGTAGAAGTTATGTTAGGGTTTTTTTTCCTAGAAAGCAACCCTCTTTTATGAGGGAATTGTATTGCGATTGTGTATCATTGCGAATATTGTATTCTGAAAGATGAGACTGTGAGAGAAATAAGAGGAAGTTACAGCGGGTGTGATGTAGGTTGTATCCCTTCAACTGTTGGATAATAAAAAGGAAGGACCTAGAAATTTCTTTGGTGGGCATAGCCCACACTAGGTGAACCATGTATATATGTGTCTCTATTGTATTGTGTGTCTTTTGTGTTTTATTTATGCATTTGTTTTTATTTTATTTCTCCACGATCCTATTTATCTAACACTTTATACATACAGAAGCCTTTCAAATCGCTTCTTTATCTCCAAAGATCTCAGAATACTCCTTCCCAATAGCTCCCCAAAGCTTTCCCCAAGTACATACATGAAAAATGGTGATGGATGTAAGGTACAAATGGAAAGAGTCTAAGGTTTGAATGATCAAATAATGATGGGGAAAAAATAAAACAATGAAGAGCTCCCTCAAAATCATTGAGTCTCCATTACAAATATGCATGCAAAAAGCATGACAAGTGGCGCAAGAATAACCACTTTCTCTCGCTTGGAAATTTGTCCCTCTCCAAAGACTTAAGATAAAAACATCAACATGAAAAAACTTAGGCATGGGCTCTTTAAGGAATATTTTATTGTATTCCTTGGCTTAGCCCCCTAGCTTAAGCCCATCTCTTAAGTTCCTTAGCCCCCTTTCCTCAATTGAAGTTATATCCCCCCGTGCTCTTCTTGTCTGGCTGGTCTACAACAATGATGTATTTTATTAATAATATGAGTGATACACATTACAATGATAGGCTCGCTGGCCTTTTTACATTTTGTCTCTCCAAGCATGTAACCGCACAAGCACTCTGGCCTCAAAATATATTTACAATGGCATTCATGCCCAAAATATCATGGCTCACTAGCCTATATGTGCATTTACAACTTGGGGTTCATCCTAGGGGTATTACAAAAAAAGATTGAGATAGAGTGTATGGTTCAAGAAATGTTAGAGGTTGTGTCATTCGACCTAGCCAAAGTGATTTCTCTCCACTAGTAGGGATGGTTTACACACAATGGCCATTAAATATAAGTTTCCTATTCTTGTCATTGGTGAATTATTAGATGAATTTCATCAAGAAATTTTATTTACCAAGTTGGATATCATCAAATTAGAATGAGGCAAGAATACATCCCCAAAACTACCTTCAGAACACATGAAAGTCATTATGATTTTTCGGTGACATTGTTTAGCCTTACTAATGCACCTTCAACATTTCAAATCTCGATGAATTCTACTTTCAAATCCTTCCTTAGAAATTTTTTTTTAGTAGTTTTTAATGATATACTAATGTACAACAAATATTGGTAAGAACATGTACAACATGTTGACATGGTCTTAAAACTATTGGAAGAGAAAAAACTATACGTGAATCCTTCCAAGTGTGCATTTGGGGTCCAAGAAGTGGAATATTTGGGTCATATTGTATCCCATGAAGGTGTCAAAGTGGACATTAACAAAATTAAATCTATGATGGAATAATGAATTCCTAAAACCATGAAGAATCTTAGAGGATTGTTAGGATTGAGGGGCTATTATCACAAGTTTGTCAAGAATTATGGTAAAATAGCAGCACCTCTAATAATGTTATTAAAAAATGAGGCATTTTATTGGACTCAAGAATCATCTAAAGATTTTAGAAGAACTAAGTAGGCTATGTGTACAACTTCTATCCTGGCCACTCCTGACTTGACAAAAACCTTTATTGTGGAGTGTGATTCCTTAGGGCATGGCATTGGTGTAGTTTTAGTGGAAGAAGGAAGGCCTCTTGCCTTTGATAGTAACTAGCTTAAAGGAAATAACTTACTCAAACCCATTTATGAAAAGGAAATGTTGGCCATATTACATGCAATTAAGAAATGACATCCTTACCTAATAGGAAGACATTTCAAAGAAAAAACATATCATTATAGTTTGAAGTACTTATTGGAACAATAATTATCTTTAGAAGAGAAACAAAAATGGGTTACAAAGATGCTAGGGTATGACTTTGAAATTATCTACAAAAAAAGGAAAACAAAATGTGGTGGAAGATGCACTTTCAAGTAATGAAGAAGACATGGAGGGCTTACTATATGCTATTTCCATTCCACAATTTGATTGGGTGGAAGAAACAAGGATAGAATGGAAGAAAAATCATAAGGTATTCAAGATCATTTAACAACTACAAGAGGACCCAAGTGCATTAAATACATTTGTGTGGAAGAAGGGTTCAATATAGTATCAACATCACCTATATTTGTGTAAAATTCCCAACTTACCTATATTTATGTAAAATTCCCAACTTAGATAGAAGGTCCTTTTGTAATTACACACTTCTCCTACAGGAGGACATTTAGGGTTCATGGAAACTTATCACAAGATCAAGAAGATTTTTTGGGGGAAGGTCTCAAAACCAAGGTTCAAAAGTTTGTGGCTAAATGTTTGGTTTTCCAACAGAACAAGGGAGAGACAATCAAGACCCCAAGTTTCCTACAACCATTAGCCATACTAAATCAACATTGGGAATAGGTTTCAATGGATTTTATTACACTTCTACCCAAGTCCAAAGGAAATAATTTCATCATGGTAGTGGTGGACCTACTAAAATATTATGCCCATTTTTTCTCTCTTTCTCATCCTTTTAAAGAAAGTACAATAACTACAATATTCATGAAAATAGTTCAAAAGTTGCATGGAACACCCAAGATTATTATAAGTGATAGAGATCCAATTTTCATTGGTGATTTTTGGACTAAATTATTTTCTTGTTTAGGTACTCAATTGCATCATAGCTCCTCTTATAATCCTCAATCTGATGGACAAAGTGAATAAATATCTAGAAGGGTATATTTATTGATTTTCATTTGATAAATAAACACAATGGGTCAATTTGTTTCCCTTGGCATAATGGTTGTAGAACACGTCCTTCCATACTTCATAAAAAATGTGCCCATTTATGGAACGTTATGGCTATCATCCTCCATCCATCACATCACCCTTGAGAAGGAAAGAAAAGGTTCAAGCAGTGGAGGACCACATAGAGCACCAACAAGAGGTTATCCAACTATTGAAGAAAAACTTGTCTATAACACAAAATAGGATGAAACAACAAGAAAATCAACATCATAGTGGAAGGGAATTTAAAGTGGGTGATGATCCAAATGGATATCAGTGGCCACCCACCTATTCCAACTAGCTCACAGGGATTTTTCATCATTGGCAGTTATTTCCTAGATTTTTGAGGCCTCAACTTCTGGGGCCATTTTGAGGCCCTAAAAAATGTTTTTGGGGCTAGCCACACTCACATAGTAGACTAAGTCAAAGTGTGATGGTATAATGTGTATTCCTCATATAGACCTTTCCAATGGGCTATCGTGCACCTAAAACTAAGATTGTATGAAAAGGTTAAAACCCTAAGAATTTGTTGTACCAACTTACCCCATCGAGGCCCACATGAATTTTGGCACTTCATTCCACATTGGGGCCGCAAACATTTTGGATTTTCATCTTTCGGGTGCTAGGATTTTGGATGTTTAGGGTTTTTCCATTTATTTTAAAAAGGCCTTTCGAGACTCATTGTACTCATCTTCTTGCGAATGAGCGTAGTCGTCACATCTCTTCTCAGAGATCAGTTGCCACCATTCTAGTGAGTATTTCACTCTGTAATTTTACATTTTTGTACATTTCACTCATTATTATAAATTGTGTATCAATGTATATGTGTGCATTTTGTTATATATCTGATATATCTATGTTATATTATTGGCTCTCGTGCAATATCTATGTATACTTCTTTGTTATATCTTTGCTCTCATTTCATGCTCAAAATAATCAAGATCAGTGATTGGGTATTTCTAAGGCTACAACCATATAAAAATATGTCCCTCAAGCAATACAAAAACGACAATAAATTAGAACCGAAGTACTATGGTCCCTGTAAGGTGTTTTGGAGGATTGGAAGTATGGCTTACAAATTGGAGTTCACTCCATCATCACATGTACATCTAGTCTTCCATGTTTCTTTCTTAAAGAAGGTAATCAATGACAAGATCTTAGTTTGGACTATTTTACTAGAGATTTATGAAGAAGGAAAAACCATACTAGAAAGACAAGCAATCCTTGAAACAAGGATCAAGTAACTGCGAAGTCGAGAAAGTACTGAGTACCTCATGTAGTGGAAGAACCTACTAGTACAAGAGGTGACATGGGAAGATGAGTTCGTCATGTAGAAACATCCACAACTAATCAAGTGTAATGAAGGAGGAAAAATCATACTAGAAATACAAAAAATCCTTGACACAAGGATCAAGTAACTGCAAAGTCGAGAAATTGCTTAGTACCTCATGTAGTGGAAGAACCTACTAGCAGAAGAGGCAACATGGGGGGATGAGTTAGTCATACAGAAACATCCACAACTGATCAAGTGTTGACACCAACACTTGTTTGCAAGGGAGGGGCATGTTAAGCCCTAAATACTGAGTTATTACATTTCTATTGCTATATTAGTGTTGTCCTTAATGGTTGACTAGACCCTTTAATTGTAATTGCACCATTTATCTTCTATATATACCAAGGAGATCTAATTTTAGAAAGTGTCAATCTGGTACATTTGTTATATTGTAAAAGGAGGTTGCCCCCTCGAAAAGACTTCTCATTCATTCTTCGATCTAATTCTCAAGGTGTGGAGTTACTTATCTTTCTATTTTTATGTTATTTGGGTGTTTATTGCCTAACATTGATCACCTCCTTATAGTATCTTAATTTTCTTTTATTCTCTAATTCTTTATTCCACCACAATTTCTCCTTAAATTTGCAATAATATGCTTAATATTATCTCTATTTTATAGAGTGGAATTTTTCTTTATGCCCCAATGATTTAGCCAAGACTTGGCATCTTTATACCAACCTCACTTGAGCCATAGGTGGTTTTGAATAGAGGTTGAAGCAATCTTAAGAATCCTCTTGTCTTCCATGTTGTTTACCTTGTTCTTCTACATTAGCCACATAGTCATGATTGTACTCTTGACAGGGGAAATACTCACTTTTATGAGGAGGATATAATAATGTGTGTTTCCTTTAATTATGAGATTGTAGATTACAAAACTGATCCAGGTGGATATTGGTGGCCACCCACCTATTCCACTTGGACCCCCACCATTACTTCTTTCAATTTTTTAGTTTTTGCACAGTTTACTATTTTTAGCAATTTTTTGGGTCCTAAACTTCTGGAGCCGTTTTGAGGCCTTAAACGACGTTTTTTGGGAAAACGGGGAGCAACATGGATCGTAGATTAATATTTCTCACCCAAAATTTGTAGTCCTCCGATAGATCTTTCTAATGAGGTATGGAACGCATCAAACGAAGATCGTATGCCAAATTTATGTCCCAGGGAAGTTGATGTACCAACTTACCCAAACGGGGCCCATAGTCTTGGCGTTTCAATTCCTAGGGATAGGTATTTGGAAGTTTAGGGCTTTCCATTGTTTCTCAATAATAATATTCCTTTGAGCCTCATTGTAACACAGTTCAGAGGCCAGTAGCTACCACATCTCTTCTCTGAGATAAGCTACCAGCGCCCTAGCTAGTTTATTTCCATTTTGTCTATAAGCATATTTTAGTCATTTGTTATTAATGAAATGAAGTCTTATTTCCGCTACATCTCTACGTTTATGTCTATTTCTATATTTCATTGTGTTCCTACATAAATCCGGATCAGTGGCATCAGAGTGGTCTGCTCATTCTCAATCCTTCTTTGCATGTCCCCAACGAGGTCGGGGTATAAGGAATTTGGGCTCGATCTGGTTGAACCTTTGCAAGATCGGCCTCGCAAACCTCGACGATCGCCCATGGGGGAAGAAACGAAAGATGAGGGAGCAGGAGATCCTATCAAAATGTTGCTCGAGGAGGCCCTCGAGAAACAAAGGAACGCAATGATGGACAACTTTGCCCAGATTCTACAACAGATTCCCACTAGCGGCGCATCGACATCCAACAGCCACTCTGGAAGCACCACTCCTTTTAAGGTACAAGTAAACTTTGACATTCCCATATTTGAGGGCCAAATAGATGTATATGTTGTAGATAGATGTTTGAATCTATTAGAAGGATATCTATTGGTTAATGACTTTTCCAACCGAGAAAATATTATTTTCGCACTCCTCAAAGCCGCCCCCCATGTCAAGGACTGGTGGGAAAGCTACTCGAAGCAACAGGGAGAGGGAGAAACCTCTCTGTTCTCAGCCACACCCACTTGGAATTCTTTCCAAGATTCCATCAAGGAACAATATTATCCCGTGGGGAGCTATGAGGACAAATACATACAATGGACTACGCTACGGTACAAAAGGGACCAAGATGTGCATGAAATGACGAATCTGTTTCATACCCTACACACAAAGTTGGGTATCAAATATTCAAAGAAACATTTGGTGTTAAAGTACCACAGTTGTCTTCACATATACATTCAGGAGGAAATGGAGTTCCTCGGCATCTCCTTGCTTGGTGTGGCATACCAATATGCTGCCAAGATTGAGCAGAAGTTCAAACAGAAGAAGCAAGACTTTGGGTCTGCAAATTAGAAGCAAGGGAAAGGTACCCCCAAACCGCAGAACAAATGACCAAGCCAAGGCGGGGCAGCCCGGGACAACCCACCAAAGACACAAGCAAAGAACAACACCATGAAGCCAAAAAATGACTTGGGGAAGTGGTGTGAGTTCCATAAGAGTTCCACTCATAACACAAGTGAGTGTTGGGCCAAGCAGTCACTGGTAGTCGGGTTGAAGGCTTCTGAATCGGATGCATGCTCCGACTTTGAATCAGCACCTGACAAGGGGAATGACAGGGGGAAGCAGATTATCGATGTGGAGCCTAATGCCACCATTTCCACCACAAAGATCCAGAAGGAGAAACCAGAAGATCCAGAGGAGGCAGAGCATCTTATCCATTCCAAGATGTGGGTAAAGTGTTTCCCGTTGCAGTTCATTGTCGATAACGGGAGCCAGACGAACCTCATCTTGGTAGAGGTCATGAAGCGACTGGGCTTGCCAACCACAGCACACCCACAACCATACACCAACGGGTGGTTTCACCAAGGACGGGACCTCTGCGTCAGTCAAGAATGTCACCTTCCCTACAACATCAAGCCCTTCACGAATGAGTTATTATGTGACATTGCTCATCTTGATGTTTCTGATGTATTATTAGGCCAACCATACTTGTGGAAGCGACATGTTGTGTATGAGTCCAGGCCTCGTGTTGTTATTATCACTTTGGGCAATAACCTGTACAGGATACCAGAGATAGCACTGCCTACCACCATCTCTTTGGTTACTGCAAAACAATGTAGTAAGCTCATTTCCAAAACCAGGAAATTTGTTTTCCTGATGATCCGCCCTCAGGGAAAGAGCAAGATTGTGGCCATGACCTTTAGATAGGGCCCCGTTGCATGAAAAAAATAGATGGATAAGGTTGTGGAGGAGTACGAGGACATCTTCACCTCCCCCACAGGGGTGCCTCTACACTGCCAAGTCAAGCACCCCATCAATCGGACCCCAGGTGTGTCGCTGCCCAATGGACCCATCTATCGGTGCTCTATTATGGAGAATGACGAAATCAAGAGGCAGATTCAAGATCTGTTGCAGAAAGGTCACATCCGACCGAGTTCATCGCCCTGTGGGAGCCCGATCGTGTTGGTGCAAAAGAAGCATGGGACTTGGAGACTCTACATTGACTATCGGGCACTGAACAAGATCACTGTCTGAAATAGGTACCCAATCCCATGGATTGATGACCTTCTGGACCAACTCAAGGGGGCAAAATATTTCAGCAAGACCGACTTGAAGTTTGGGTATCACCAAGTTCCAATCGAACCCTCTGATGTGTGGATCACTACATTCGAATGCAAGGACAGCCTTTTCGAATGGTTGGCCATGCCTTTTAGGTTGACGAATGCCCCTGCAACCTTCATGAGGCTAATGGACGACATCCTACGGCCATTCACCAACTCATTTGTAGTGGTGCACTTGGATGACATTCTGATCTTCAGCCAGAATTGGGAAGAGCACCTCCACCACATTCGACAGGGCCTCCAAACATTGCGGCAACACAAGTTGTGTGCCAATTTGGAGAAATGCACTTTTTGCATGACCCAGGTTCAATATCTGTGATACATTATTGATGAGCGGGGGGTGCATGTGGATCCAACAAAGATCCAAGTCATTCGGGATTGGCCAGCCCCAACCACCCTAACAGAGCTCTGCATCTTTTTAGGTCTTGCCAATTTCTACCATAGGTTTGTGTTGGGATTCTCTCATATCACTTGGCCCTTGAGTCAAGTCACCAAGGGAGGAGCTAAAGCAAAATTATTTTGGTCTGAATCTCAACAGAAGGTGTTCGGGGAGTTGACGCATCGCCTTTGCTCTGCACCAGTGCTCACATTACCAGACTTGCAACAACCATTTGAGATCGAGACAGATGCCTCTGACTATGCTATTGGGGCAGTCCTTACTCAACATGGGCATCTAGTGACATATCACAGTGAGACACTTTCCGACACAGTCTGTAAGTATCCCACTTATGACAAGAAATGTATTCCATTGTGTAGGCTTGTTGGCAATGGAAGCATTACATTTTGGGAATGAAAACGGTCATCCAAACAGACCACCGACCCCTGCAATTCATGCAGACACAAGGGAAGTTGTAGAATGATCGCCATCAGAAGTGGTCCACATACTTGCAACAGTTTCATTTGAACATTAAGTACAAAAAAGATAGCACCAATAATGTTGCAGACTGCCTCAGTCGATCACCCACCGTGGTGCTATCCATTGTGCTCAACTCTTGTGGGCACGAGACCTCCGATTGGCCACTTCTCTACACAACTGATCCAAAATTCGGCCACACATACAATACACTCTTGGAGGGTAAGCAAGTTCCCAATTTTCACCTCTAGGATGCCTTGTTTTGTCACCTAGGACACCTATGTGTTCCTTCAAGCGAGCATGCCAAGATGATTTGGGAGGAACACTACAGTCGGGTCGTTGGGAATTTTGGGGTCGAGAAAACCATGGCAGTACTAAAAAAGTATTTCTATTGGCCGAACCTTCGACAAGATGTCAGGAAGTACATCAAGTCCTGCACTACTTGCGCCATTGCCAAACTGACCATCAAGAAGAAAGGCCTCTATATTTCGCTTCCTACCCCCAGTCGACCTTGGGAATTCATCTCTATGTATTACATGCCAGGCCTTCCTTCTACTAAGCATGGCAATCACTGTGTTTTTGTGTTCGTCGACCGATTCTCGAAGATGTCCATTATGAAGGCCTGCAAGAAGAATATCACAGCAGAAGCCACTGCTAAACTCTTCTTTCAACGAGTGTGGGTACAATTTGGGATCCCACAGTCTATCATCTCAAATTGGGACAGCAGGTTCCTCAGTACATTTTGGTCTAGCCTCTGGTTTATGCTGGACACCAAGCTCACCAAGGCCACAACTTTCCATCCACAAAATAATGGCCAAGGTCGTCAACCGGATGATCATACACATTTTGTGCATGTACAATTCAAAGCATCCATGCATGTGGGATGAGAGACTCCCCTATGTACAACATAGCTACAATTGGGCTCTCCATAGATCAACCAGCCACAGCCCCTTTCAAGTGGGCTTGGGATTCCAGCCACTATGTCCCATTGACATAGCCATGCGATTCGTGGCTACTCATGAAGATTTAGCTCATGTCCAGTCTAAGGTGTACAAGGAAAACAGCTTCATTGAGCACATTCAACACATCTGCCAACAGGTTCATAACATCTTGGATGGAGCCAATGATAAGTACAAGCAACGACATGATCAACATCGGGTGCCACACAACTTCTAGGTTGGCGAGAAAGTGTGGTTGCATTTGCAAAAGAAGCGCCTCATTGGACCCCACCATAAGATTTGTTTGCTCCGATATGGGCCCTACACCCTCACCAAGGTTGTAGGGCAAAATTCTTTTGAGCTCAGCATTCCACTATTCCTTGGTCTGCACCCAGTGTTCAATTTGGACCGCCTTCGGCCCTACTTTTCACCTCTACTAGACACATCTGACATGGCAGAACAAATCACACCAACAGAGTTAAATCCAGACTGCATGGAACAAGCCAGAACTGATTAGATCATGGATACACAGATCAATCACACCCTAAAACAAAGGATACCTCTATATCGAGTTTTCAAAGCAGGCCAACTCCTTCACCAAGGCAAGTGGCTCACCAAGGACCAAGTTCAGCAAAATTTTCTTCATCTCATGGAGGAACTCAACGCAATGGGGACCATTGCTTCCTAAGGGAGGAGGAATGATCCAGGCGGATATTGGTGGCCACCCACCTATTCCACTTAGACCCCCACCATTACTTCTTTCATCTTTTCAGTTTCCGCATAGTTTACTATTTTTAGCAGTTTTTCAGGTCCTGAACTTCCAGAGCCGTTTTGAGGCCTTAAACAACCTTTTTTGGGAAAACGGAGAGCAACATGGATTTTTTATTGATGTTTCTCACCCAAAATTTGTATTCCTCGGATAGATGTTTCTAACGAGGTATGGAATGCGTCAAATGGAGATCGTATGCCAAAGTTACGTCCCCGGGAAGTTGATGTACCAACTTACCCAAACAGGGCCCATAGTCTTGGCATTTCATCTCCTAGGGTTAGGTCTTTGGAATTTTGGGGCTTTCCATTGTTTCTCAATAATAATAGGCCTTCGAGCCTCATTTTAACATAATTTAGAGGCCATTAGCCGCCACATCTCTTCTCAGAGATAAGCTACCAGCGCCCTAGCTAGTTTATTTCCATTCTGTCTATAAGCATATTTCGGTCATTTGTTATTAATGAAATGAAGTATTATTTCTGTTGCATCTTTGCGTTTATGTGTATTTATGTATTTCATTGTGTTCCTACATAAATCTGGATCAGTGGTATTAGAGCGGTCTGCTCATTCTCTATCCTTCTTTGCATGTTCCCAACAAGGTCGGGGTATAAGGAGTTGGGGTTCGATCTAGTTGAACCTTTACAAGATTAGCCTCGCGAACCCCGACGACTGCCCATGGGGGAAGAAAAGAAAGATGAGGGAGTAGGAGATCCTATCAAAATGTTTCTCATAGGAGGCCCTCAAGAAACAAAGGAACGCGATGATGGACAACTTTTCCTAGATTCTTCAACGGATTCCCACTTGCGGCACATCGACATCCAACAGCCACTCTAGAGGCGCCACTCCTTTTAAGGTACAAGTAAATTTTGACATTCCCATATTTGAGGGCCAAATATATGCAGATGCGATAGATAGATGGTTGAATCTGTTAGAAGGATATTTCTTGGTTCATAACTTTTTCGACCGAGAAAAGATTATTTTCGCACTCCTCAAAGTCGCCCCCCATGTAAAGGACTGGTGGGAAACCTACTCGGAGCAACAAGGCGAGGAAGAACCCTCTCTATTCTCAGCCACACCCACTTGGAATTATTTCTGAGATGCCATCACGGAACAATATTATCCCATGGTGAGCTATGAGGACAAATACAACCAATGGACTACGCTAAGACAGCAAAGGGACCAAGATGTGCATGACATGACGAATCTATTTCATACCTTATGCACAAAGTTGGGTATCAAAGGCTCAGAGAAACATTTGGTATTAAAATACCGCAGTTGTCTTCACAGATACATTCAAGAGGAAATGGAGTTCCTCGACATCTCCTCGCTTGGTGTGGCATACCGATATGCTACCAAGATTGAGCAGAAGTTCAAACAGAAGAAGCGAGACTTTGGGTCTGCAAATCAGAAGCAAGGGAAAGGTACCCCCAAACCGTAGAACAATAGACCAAGCCAAGGCGGGGCAGCCCAGGACAACCCACCAAAGCCACAAGCAAAGAACAACACCATGAAGCCAAAAAAGGACATGGGGAAGTGGTGTGAGTTCCATAAGAGCTCCACTCATAACACAAGTGAGTGTCGGGCCAAGTAGTCACTAGTAGTCGAGTTGAAGGCTTTTGAATTCGATGCATGCTCTGACTCTGAATTAGAACTTGACAAGGGGAATTACAGGGGGAAGTAGATTATCGATGCAGATCCCAACGCCACCGTTTCAACCATGAAGATATAGAAGGAGGAACTAGAAGATCTAGAGGAGGCGGAGCGTCTCTTCCATTCCAAGATGTTGGTAAAGGGCTCCCCGTTGCAATTCATTGTCGACAGCGGGAGACAAAAGAACCTCATCTCGGTAGAAGTCATGAAGTGGTTGGGCTTGCCGACCATAGCACACCCACAACCATACACCATCGGGTGGTTGCACCAACGACGGGACCTCCGCGTCAGTCAACAATGTCGCCTTCCCTACAACATCAAGCCCTTCACGAATAAGGTATTATGTGACATTGCTCCTCTTGATGTTTCTGATGTATTATTGGGCCAACCATGCTTGTGGAAGCGACATGTTTTGTATGAGTCCAGGCCTCATGTTGTTGTTATCACTTTGGGCAATAAGCTATAAAGGATACCGGAGATAGCACCGCCTACCACCATCTCTTTGGTTACTGCAAAACAATGCAATAAGCTCATTTCCAAAACTAGGAAATTTGTTTTCCTAATGATCCGCCCTCAGGGAAAGAAAAAGACTATGTCCATGACCTCTAGACAGGGCTCCGCTGCATGAAAAAAATAGATGGATAAGTTTGTGGAGGAGTACGAGGACATCTTCACCTCCCCCGCAAAGGTGCCTCTACACTGCCAGGTCAATCACCCCATCGATCTGACCTCAAGTGCATCGCTTCCCAATGGACCCATCTATCGGCGCTTTGTTCAGGAGGATGACGAAATCAAGAGGCAGATTCAGGATCTGTCGTAGAAAGGTCACATATGATCGAGTTCATCGCCCTGTGGGAACCTGATTGTGTTGGTGCAAAAGAAGGATGGGACTTGGAGACTCTACATTGACTATCGGGCACTGAACAAGATCATTGTCCAGAATAAGTACCCGATCCCATGGATTGATGACCTTCTAGACCAACTCAAGGGGGCAAAATATTTTAGCAAGATCGACTTGAAGTCTGGGTATCACCAAGTACCAATCGAACCCTCTGATGTGTGGAAGACTGCATTCAAATCCAAGGAGGGCCTTTTCGAATGGTTGGTCATGCCTTTCGGGTTGATGAATTCCCTTGCAACCTTCATGAGGCTAATGGACGACATCCTGCAGCCATTCACCAATTCATTTGTAGTGGTGTACTTGGATGACATTCTGATCTTCAGACAGACTTGGGAAAATCACCTCCACCACATCTGACAGGTCCTCCAAACATTGCGGCAACACAAGTTGTGTGCCAATTTGGAGAAATGCACTTTTGGCATGAACGAGGTTCAGTATCTGGGATACATTATTAATGACTAGGGGGTGCATTTGGATCCAGCAAAGATCCAATTCATTCGGGATTGGCCAGCCCCAACCACCCTAACAGAGCTCCGCAACTTTTTAGGTCTTGTGAATTTCTACCATAGGTTTGTGTTGGGATTCTCTCATATCACTTGGCCCTTGAGTCAAGTCGCCAAGGGAGGAGCTAAAGCAAAATTCTTTTGGTTTGAATCTCAACAGAAGGC